>OY723391.1:27489781-27592281 GCA_963210295.1 Ophion ellenae | reverse complement strand
AAAATGAAGAAAATGCAAATTTAAGAAAATGGCGCGCATTTGCAAGAAAAATCAACATTCCACGCAACATTTCTGTAAAATGTGGATGAAAAAAGTAGTTTTTTTTTCCAATTTTTCAAAAACAATTCTCGTCAAGTAGAAGGTACCAATATTATCAATGTTTCGGTATTTATGCAGTATGAGGACTTTTCCAAAAAAAACGACGGGAACATTTTTTTTTCACCGTCAACTTATTCCATTATATTGAGTGATATTCCGTCGGGGGAGGCTGACATTTTCCATTAATTCCATAACTTATGGGGTTTTGAAGTTCGCGGAAACACGTGATAAAATAGGGAATTTTTAAATACCTCGACGCCTATATTGCGGAGTTCTTTTGGGTTCGTTTGTTTGGGTTGGCCCTTGGGAAACACATAGCTGCTTAGCGACAACAAACAAGAGTGTCAGTCTTCCCCGACGGAATATCACTTACTATAATGAAATCAGAGTTGGGCGTAATTCTATTTATAAATATGAATACGAATTTATTCACATAGTGATTTTCATGTGAATATAAATACAAATTTATTCATACTTCACTCATTTGTATTCACATGCATGCATACAAATACAATTGTATTCACAAATATTCTGAACATACAAATAAATTCACGGAAAAAATTGTGAATATTCACAAAATATGTCAATATTTACAAAAAATCCTGTGAATTAAAAAAAAAAATCACATCCAAATCTGTGAATGCAAATGTATTCACAAAAAATTGTAAATACAAAAAAATTCACAAAATAAGTTACGAATTTTTTCGTATTTAAGACAAATTAAAATCAAATTCACAATGATTAGATTAAAATTTACACCAAAAGTGAGTTCTTACGTACTTTGAGAGAAAACATTGCGTCGAGCAAAAACATTGTGATGAGTTCAACCTTGTGTTGAGTTTAACACAAGGTTTTCTCCCAAAATACGTAAGAACTCACTTGTGGTGTAAATTTTAATATAATTGTCGTGAATTCGATTTTAATTTTCTTCAACTTGAGGACATTTACAACGAATTTTGTGAATTTTTTCATATTTATAATGTAATATTTGAAACTCACAACTTTTTTTGCAAAAAACTCTTAAAATACGTAAGAACTCACTTTTGGTGTAATTTTAATCTAATCATTGTGAATTTCATTTTAATTTGTCTCAAAAAAGAAAAAATTCCCAACTTATTTTCCGATTTTTTTTTGTACTTACAATTTTTTGCGAATACATTTCCATTCACTGATTATGATGTGATTTTTTCTTAATTCACAGGATTTTTCGTAAATATTCACATTTTTTGTGAATATTCACAATTTTTTCTGTGAATTTATTTGTTCGTTCAAAATATTTGTGAATACAATTGTATTTGTATGCATGCATGTGAATACAAATAAGTGAAGTATGAATAAATTTATATTTATATTCACATGAAACTCGGAATGGAATAAACAAAATCATGGCGAAAAAAAAAAAATTCTCGTCGTTTTTCGGAAAAGTCCTCATACCGCGTAATTACCAATACGTCTACCAAGTTTCAACTCGATTAATAGTTTTTGAGTAATCCTGCACGCCAATTTCGATAATGCAGTTTTGAGAAAAACGCGTTTGAAGTTCACGCCCGCTCCGAATCCGAGCGGTGAGGCACAGCGTTGACGGGCTGTAACGTTCGAAGGTTTTTCGAATTTTGCTTCGAAACTTTAGGAAAATTTTCCACACATGGTTCTGTCGTTTAAAGTAAAAAAAGAGAAATCAATTTTTTGATCGTTGTAAATGTATGATCCGCCTTGAATCCGCGACTGAAAAAAGTGTGCACGAACGATGTGGAAAAGGTCGTGAGAGTGTATACAGGTGAGCGAGGTGTACCGTTGAGTTCGGAGCTCCGTTCGCGATCGTCTTTTCCCCATTGCCGATGTGGTGTCCGGTGTAAAAACGTTATAGGTACTCGACGATGTCGCACTTGATCGATATATTTGGACAACTTGCTATGCTAGCACCGTAACGCCCCCTCGTGCTGCTCTTGTGTCTCTCGGTAAGGAGCTTCTGAAAAATCGGCAGAATCTCAAGGTCCAACAGTTCACCGTCCGAGACGGCGCTATACATTTTCGTGAGATTAGCGGTTGATCCGCCGGTGCACGCAGCTGATCCGTTGCTGGCTTTGCCGGTGCTACCACCGCCGTTGGAGCCACCGATATCCGCCACCCTGTGGCCGACCGGGGTCACGCCACTTCCGTCCACATCGCCGCCACCACCGCGGGGATTACCACTGGCGAATTTACTGTTGTGTATCGTAGCGACGTTCGGTGTGCTCTGCACGTTGTCGAGACGAGCCTGCTGCTGTCGCAGTCGGGACTCGGTGTGTCGGCATTCCCGAATCTTTCGCGTTTGCGCCCGGTGACGGCACTCACCGGAAGCTACAGCCGCCTGATGATGACCACCCACACCCGACGATGTCCTCGATCTCGTGCTCTTTTCCCTCGAACGCTCCGACACCGAGCGCTGGATTATCGTCGCCATTGCGTCGTCGTATTTCTCTGGACAACGAAGGAAAACGCGCGTCAGTTGGGTGCTGCCCTTTTACGCTTGCTCTTTGGGGGGCTTTCGTGGTATGTCGTTGGCTAAGGGTGTCTCGGACATTGGTAGTCCTCTGGGGGGAAATGGACAACTTGGAGGAATCAAGTGGACGCTTGTTTCGGGTGATGCGTTCTAGTTCAATCCTTTGGTTGATCCATTCGGACAACGAACTTCACTCGAGGGTGCACCTTCGATTTGGTTGAAACTTGTATATGTGATAAAGGATTCAATGCTAGTAGAGACGTATTTTTTTCGGCGGAAAAACCGGGCCGGCTTGTAATTCCGAACTTTGACTGATCAGAACGCTCAAAACTCCGAGAGAGTCTTACAGGAAAGACCAAAACTTCGAAAATCGAAACAGCTCCAAAATAATTCGGCTATGGAAGTTTTGAAAGTTTCAACATTTTCAATAAATCGACGAATTAGTTCAAGACATTTTTTTATTGAGAAGTGATTTTACGTCAATTTTGAAATTTGTCTAGACAATGTTATACGTTCTCCATCATTTACAGTTAACTGTGTGGACTTTCGCTGGCATGATCGTGACGAACTTTGTGATTTCGAAACATTAAAATTAGGAATTTTAAACCGCCAGCGTATTGAAAAATTCGAAATTTCAACTGGGCTTTAAGCGGAAAACCAGCCCTTAGGGAAAGACTTTGAGGGCTAGTTTCTAAATCGTCAGATGTAAAACGTCGAATCGTAAGGTTGGCCACCTGGCAAGACCATAACCTCGAAATGTTAGCGATTTTGTATCAGCATCACAGAATTTTTTTCGTGCGAAATTGTCGAGTTTTGAGCCGAATAAGCGTAATTTGCGGGAACTTTTAATTTACTTCTTTAAGGGGTTACCCCCACTTGCGATTTTGAAAAAATCGATTTTTTTATTGCATTTTTTTGAAGTACAAGTATCTGAGAATATGTCCTGAAAATTTCAAGTCGATCCGAACAAAATTGACTGAGATATGAGCGTTGAAAGAGAAGAATCCGCGTTGAAAGAGCGTTGAGAGAGAAACTTTAAACGCGTTTTTCTCAAAATGGCATTTCTGAAGTCGGTGACCAAGATTACTCGAACACTAATGAACCGATCTTCTTGAAATTCTGCCGGCTTATTTAATACATAAAAATGTAGTCTTTAATCTTTCGATTTTTTTTTCGAAAAAAATGGCCGTTTTATAGCCAAAAAACGGCCGTTTTTTCGTTAAAATCGAACCATTAACTTTGACTGTCCGCCATTTTGTGAAAAATGAATATTTTTTAAAATCCTTCGATTAAAGACTAGTTCATACTTATATTTGACTAAATCCATCCGCATTTTTTTTTTTCAGATGATCCACTTCGCCGCAATGTTGGTCACCGCAAACCGTGTATATAAAAACATTATTTCATTGACGGCCATTTGCCACTAAACAATGTAATATTTTTCAATAAAAAAATTACTGAAAGTTCTTCAAGATGTGTTCTTTAAGATGGTATATTGATCGATTAAAAAAGTTTTGTAATTTTCTTTTAAAAAAAAATTCATGAAAAAGGCCTTTTTGCGCTACAAGTGGGGGTAACGCCTTAATTTGAAAAACGTAACAAGCCATTTCACATAGTTCAAAATCGTTAGGGATGATTCAAAAGCAAGGAAATTGGGTACCATACGAACTGAAGCCGAGAAACGTTGAACGCCGATATTGCACATGTGAAATGCTGCTTGCCAGGCATAGGTCAAAACCTACTTGGAAACACTCAATTGGGAAGTTTTACCCCACCCGCCGTATTCACCAGACATTGCTCCCTCTGACTATCATTTATTTCGATCGATGACGCACGGCCTGTCTGAGCGGCTCTTCACATCAAATGAAGATACCGAAAATTGGGTCGATTTGTGGATAGCCTCAAAAGATGAAGCGTTCTTCCGACGCGGTATCCACATGCTGCCAGAAAGATGGGAAAAAGTAGTGGCTAGGCGATGGACAATACTTTGAATAAAACATAAAGTACCGTTCTTTCACAATAAATATCCAATTTTTTATAAGAAACGGCGAAGACCCATTTGTACTCCCAATATAAGCAAGAGTGAAGTAAAACTAGTAGAGCCTTCGGTTCCTCTCCACCGTTGTTTCTACCAGACGAAGAAGAAGAACTGACAAATGATTAAAAAGATATGGACGCAAGATTATTCGGACTGAGTACTACAGAACTTTGACGATTGTAATCAAATTGCTGGTATTGAGAATGAAACCATTTTTATATACGACAGATGCCAATAATTCTTGTTCCATCATGCTCCCAGCGTTGTTTTATCTTGCCCCGCATATGGGGTAAGATGGAAAAAAATAAGGTTCAAATAAAAATATATATTTTATGCTAACACTCAGACAGGTGATTTTTTTTGTTCCAAAATTAAAAGATTAATAAGTGGTGATTAGTTTAAAAGAACAATTAAAGTTGACTGATTCGTATGTATTATTTTATTTGATCATGACCTCAGCATTCTCATCTTGCTCCCACTTGTCTATGGTGGATTTTTGATCGCTTTACATTAGAAAAAAATTTCGTCTCTATTTCATTCAGATCGGTGGATTGCTTGTGGGTGAAACTGCAAAATCACCCCTCGACACGTCTTTCTTCGAGGGGTGGTTTCCCACTTTGAAACCGTTTTTCCGCCATTAAAAAATGATACGCGTCTGATAGTTTTGAATGCTTTATCACGTATATGTGTTTCAACAAAATCGAAGGCGGACGCTCGAGTGATGTTCCTAGTAAGTCAGGGATGCTTTAACCCTTTGAAGCATACATTTTTCTTTACGTGCAATTGGCTTGAAATTTTGTACTCGGTGATTTTTGGGGTCGCTGATTACGAATTTGCACGCAAAATTCGGGAATTCGAGATAGCGGATCCAATAAGGCGGACCATAAATGCAAAACGTCGTTTGGTGATAGCGGAAGTCGGTATTCGGGGGTTTTCAGAGTCGCTGTTACATGCAATAAACTCCCAAAAAATAGACCATCAAATTTGGAAAAAATCCATCAAAAATGGAAAAGGTTTTTGCCATTTACAGCCGCCATATTGGATCCGCCATTTTCAATTTGACGGTTTAGACTTCGGGTTCGTATTCAGTGGATCAAAAACCAAGTTTTTACCTATTTTTTGGTTATGGTTTACCTGCTCGATTAGTCGTGATCAGATTTATGAGTAAAAAGTTCATTTTTTTGCACTTTTGTTACTGATGACACCCACTACGTGAAAAATAAAAATTTGATAGCTATTTTTTAGTAGTTATTGAATCCCTGGGAACCTTGACACGCATTCACAACCGCCATATTTAATTAAAAAACACTTTTGAATCGTCAAAATCTGAATTGAATTATGCGTAAAACCAGTGTTACACTATGCCGCAAGGGGTTAAGAACGCGTCCCGTGCAGAAATTGTCGTAATTATCCAATTGGATTGCCATACTTGTTCCTACTTTCTGATAGGGATCCAATGGGTCATCGCATTGGATCCCTATATTAAAACGCCACGCTCGTACATTGGATTCTAATCGGGATTCCCCATCGAAATCCCATGTACAAATCCAATTTGAATTCTATGGGATTTCCACATTATCAAACAGAAGCCGATCCGATTCTTGATAGATCCCATCGCATTCTGTATGTTGAATTATCTGAACAAAACATATCGATTTACAAAATGATTGGATCTTAATAAAGTTCAAATTTTATCTCAAAAGATGAAAAATCACTTAAAAAAGAATACCTTGAAAACCGATTTGAATCACGTCACTGGAAATCGACTGTACTTTTCGTTTGTTCATTTCACTGCACTTTTGCATAATATCAGCACACACGTACGTGCCCACGAAGCGTGCAGGTTATGTTACAACACGCCGAGTTTCTTCTCGTGACTTTTCAAATATTTTCGATTCGAACGGAGTAAGAATTCTCAAACGGCGATCGTCGGGGTGCAGAATGCAATTGGATCCCAATGAGGACTCCCTATGTACGATGTCCCTAACAAATCCTCATAGACACGTGGGTGCATTTGGGACTCCCCAACAAATTTGTGCACGGGATCACGAAAGGATATTTTTTTTCGGAAAACCAACAAATTTTAGTTCAGAATTGCAAATAAAAATTCTCAAACGACGTCAATCGAGAAATAGCGCGGAATCGTCATGGATTCCAATGTGAACTCCCTATAGGACTGTGCACCGAGGGGAAAAAAAACGAATTGAATCAAAAAAATATATTGGTTGATCCAAAGAAATGTGCTGCTGCGGAATACCACCGATATATGAGATTGTTGCAATACTATAAAATATTGGAAAATGTGATTGATTTAAATAACATATTATTTTATTTGAAAAAGCTCTTCTGTTCTCTGAATATCGACATTATCCTTCAAATCGAATTATATTCTATTGAAATCATTCTATATACAATCCGTAGATGTATTGGATGAAATAATTAAGCGGTTGCTACAACACTTTTTATTTCGTACAAAAATATATTCAGTAGAATTAATTATTTCTTTACTACATCGAAACGAATATGCCATGGGACGTAAGTTTTCATTTCGTTTTAAATATTAAATAAAAAGTGAGCATTAGAATGATCATCCACGATAATAGTGGAGAGAATATCAGATATTCAATGGAATATCCATGGAGAGAATATCAGATATTCAACTGATAAGAATAGATACTACACTTTGATCTTAGCCACAGGCCAAGAAGCCATACTCTTCAGAGTTTCTCCGGCGTTCAAGTAGATTTTCGGTTCGCGCTACGCTTGCGAGAAACGAGCGCGCGTGCGGCTTCTAGCGGTTACTCCAAGAACTACAGATTTCCTCACACCTATAGTTTCGGTGGCGCTCGGCCCCATGATTTGGCTGAATTTTTTCAACCAAATGCGCAAGAAACAAATTTTATTATCGCATAATTTTTTAACCAATTCAGCCATTTGCTTAATATTTTACAATCAAAATAAAATATTAATATTTTAACGAATAACGTGCATGGAAATCAATATCGGATATGGTGAAAAAAATAAAATAATACATTTACTCAATAGAAATTTTATCTGAATCAAACAAGCGAAATTCAATTTTTCTTGTGTACTCGCATCAACAATATTCATGTTATGAATTGAAAGGCTTTTTTTCTTCGTTGCAGAAAATGCATTCAAAACTATATAATTTGTTCGCGATAATTTTTTAGATAGTTTCAATAATATGTGGTTCTCGGCTAACAATATATCTTTTGAATGAAAAAAAAACCTTTGAATTTGATCATGTCATTAAAGTCAATAGCGTTTTGTTTGGCCTAATAAATCCGATTATTTACACCAACAATTTTACAATTGAATCAACGAAATTTCATTCCATAATACTAATGATATTGGATCAATGATTTTTTTTTCTCAGTGTGGTAGAATCTGGGGGCTCTCTTACAAATTCCTGCACGGGGTGGTTCCTTTAGGATCATGATAGGAATTAGGATAAAATTGGACTGGCGAATCCATTGTTCATTGTCAGAATTTCTACGAGTCCCTCATGGATCCTTCAGGTGTGGGGGTATGGAGGCAGAACGGAAGACGAATAAAGAAAGAATAGATGAATCTTTTGAATGAAAAAAAACCTTTGAATTTGATCATGTCATTAAAGTCAATAGCGTTTTGATTGGCCTAATAAATCCGATTATTTACACCAACAATTTTACAATTGAATCAACGAAATTTCATTCCATAATACTAATGATATTGGATCAATGATTTTTTTTTCTTAGTGTGGTAGAATCTGGAGACTCTTTTACAAATTCCTGCACGGGGTGGTTCCTTTAGGATCATGATAGGAATTAGGATAAAATTGGACTGGCGAATCCATTGTTCATTGTCAGAATTTCTACGAGTCCCTCATGGATCCTTCAGGTGTGGGGGTATGGAGGAAGAACGGAACGACGAGTAAAGAAAGAATAGATGAACGAACCGGTATCCGAGCAGCTAGCGTTGACCATTGCAGGAACGCTCGGGGAACTAGCGTTTTGTCCGGTCTCGTAATAGTGGCTGGAATGCTTGGCTTGATCGCCGGACGAGCCATTCGATATAATCGATGAGATCGCGTGGTGCGATCGTCCGACACCGCCGTGTTTCTCGCATCTGTATCCGGTCCCGGCTAAGGGTCTTTTGTGTCCGCACTCACCGATAATGTATGCCCTCTCGAAGCCGCTTGAGCCTAATTTACGAGCATCCTCGTCCAATAACGGTTCGCCAGTTCCCACCCTCGAAACGTTTTCGGTTGATATATAACTGATCGTGTTAGCCGAAGGTACGCTCGTTCGTCGTTTCTCAACTAGCTCGTGGTGCGAGTGATTCAGACCGTTGTTCTTAACCGACGATCTTCGTTTCGACGATACTTGATGATGGCCACTTCCGGTACCCACGCACGAACCTGATCGTAGGTCGGGTCATCGTTATTGTATTTACTGGTCAATTCACTTTTTCGTAGTTTCTACGGCAAATTCCTTGTCTCGTGGGTCAGATGGACCCATGGATTATTCATGGCTGTTAATATCATTAAGGGCGATTAAAGATCGGTGAGAAATGACGGGACGAATCGCATTGTAGAATGGCAGAAATGAATGTTTCGAAATTGGACAAATGTAAATGGATGGATGTATAATATCCAAAAAATAGAATCCCTTTTTTGGGTCTTCCATTTTTGTTTAGAAGCGGGAACAGTTTTCCCTTGCTCATTGGAAAAAAGGTCTCGGTACAATCTTAAGGGGTATCTCGATAGATAAAAAAGTAAAAGTAACCCAGCAATCTTCAGAATTGGTCCTTTTTCGAGAAGCATTGTTAATTGATGACAATTTTTTATCAAAGCCAGGAGATGGCGATGTTTTTGGTTCACTTTCTTGAAAAAAATGGCAACAATTTGCGGTTGTAGCCAAAAGTGGACGACCCGAAAAAGGATAGAAGATTTTTGGGCCTTGCTCCTCGGAAAAATCATAGGAGGTATCTCGATAGACAAAAAGGTAAAAATAACGAGCCAATCTTGAGAGGTGGTCCTTCTTTTTCGAAAAGCATTGCTGACTGGTCACAATTTTTTATCAAAGCTATGAGATGACGATGTTATTGGTTTACCCTTTTTGAAAAAAAATGAAACAATTTGCGATTGTAGCCAAGAGTGAGAGACCCAAAAAAAAGACAAGAGCCGTTTTTTGATACACCCTAATATGTATGTGGGGCCTTGCACGCCAAATCAACCACTTTTAGAACCGACTCCTTTTGATTTGGCTGAAATTTAAATGTATTATTGTTTTCTTCTAAAAGTGCTCATTTGATTTTTCTCAATTTTTTTACATAATCGGAAATATGAAGTGGATTTTTAAAAAATCGAAGTTTTTTTCTCAAATGCTCATAACTGTCTGAAACATTGACCAAATAAGATCTTTTTCTTCAACTTAATTGTTTTGAAATGTACTTTACGAAAAAAAAATATTCCAAGTTATCTTCGATTTACTTTTTAGGAGAAAAAGAACACGAATTTTTTGAAGTTCCACATGATAAACTTAACGTTTTTCGTCGCAAGACCCATCGTGGTAATATTTTTCTTTCTATTTTTTTTAATTGAACATTTTTATTCTTGATTTAAAAAAAAAAAGTTGTTTGTTTATATTGTATGTCCTACTTCCGGTTCCGTATATAAATCCCTGTCGCACTTTTTTCAGATTGTTCGACGTTCCCGTCGAACGAGGCCGTCGACAAGTGTTTTCGAACGGCCTAAAAGCCTGACCTTCTTCAATCTTATTCAAAGTTGGTGATGATTTTGTATCATATATTTTGAGTACGTGGCATTTTTGTCAGATTTTTATCGGCTCGCTAACTCAGCTAAGTCGGAGACAAGATTTTACACGTGATAAAATTTCAAATGATCATATCTTTTCGTTGTACGAATAAATGTCCTCTACAAAAAAGATGCGTTTTTCTATGAATTGCTTTGAAAAAAGATTTCATAGTTTTCCAAATCTCGTTTCAAAAAACGAGAAGCGTGAGAATATTATTTCGCGAACCATTCGCCCTTTCCGTTTACCGTTGGCGTACGACCTTAAATATTGATTCTAGGAAAAAAGGGTGAACAAAATTTGTCCAAAATTTCATTCTCTACAAGTTTGTTCATGTTCGTTTATGCCGTAAAGTAAAAAATAAACGAAATAATGCAATAACCGTTTTTTTCGTGTTTAATTCGAAAAATATCGATGGTAGAGAATAAACTGTAATGACCAAAGTTTCGAAGCACTCGATTTCCTACAAGTTTGGTTATTACCATTGTTACCTAAAAATTGTAAATGGCCGAGTTATTCAACACAAACGATTTGCCATTAAATTTAAGACGACGATATTAACTGAACGCAAGCCCAGCCCAGAATGAAACTTACACATGTTATTTTACACTAATAAAAGAAAATTCAGTGTAAATTTCAGCTGGATCAACCTAGTCATTGCGGTTAAAAAATTGAGAAATGAAAGATTTTTCCTTTTTTTTTAGTGTTGTAGTACTTGGAAAATTTTGAATTTTTTTTTCAAAATAGTTCAAAGAAAAACACATTTTTTTTGTGAAGGCCATTTTTTCGTACAACGAGAAGATCACTACGATACGATCATTTGAAATTTCATCACGTGTAAAATCTAGTCTCCGAGTTAGCCGAGTTAGCGAGCCGATAAAAATCTGACAAAAATGCCACGTACTCAAAATATATGATACAACTTTGAAAAAGATTGAAGAAGGTCAGGCTTTTAGGCCGTTCGAAAACACTTGGAATACCTCATATATATATATATATATAACTACGGAAACGATTGGAAAAAAGTGCGTTAGGCATTGACATACGGAACTGGAAGTAAGGAAATGCGAAGGGACATCTCAAACGATAAAACAAATGAAGGAAATGTTATCTTAAAGAGTAAAATGGCAAAGCTCACCGGTGTTTCGATGTTTAGGTACGAATTGAACAGGCGGTGAGAGGATCGTCTGATCGATATAGTTTTGATCGTCGAGTTGTCCAAACGAGACATTTTTCGCGGCTGTCGGTGGTGTTGGCAGCCGAGCGCGGCCTCGGCTATTGACGGACGGTGATGATTCGACGATCCCTTTGGCCCTACCGACGTGGCCCTTACTCGCGACCGTTTCGCGCCTCGGTATCTCCGTTTCCTCGAGTACGATCGATTCTTCGGATTCGTCGAGGGTTTCGGGTACAAAGTCGACGTTCGTTTTGCCGCCCTCGGATCGCCGATCGGGGCTCTCCTCGAGGAGAAGGGGCTCGCTTTCTCGTCCGCCGATCTCGCTCGATCGCGGTTTTCTTCGGTCACGCGTCGCGACTTGATTGCTCGTCGGCTGGGCGGACTCGGCAACCGCTGGTACGATCGTCGCACCGCTGCCTCCTCCATCCGATACCAAGGGAACGCGCTCGCTGTCGATCGCGATCGCCGGGATTTTCCCGGAGGAGCCCTTCCGCCTGGGGGAAAAAAAAAAATCGAAGGGCTAGTCTCGCTATTGGGCGAGGCACGAGGGTCGCCATTATCGAATCACGAAGCTGGGATAATGGAAATTGATATTTTATGAGGTTACACGTAGTTTGTACTCCGCTCAGGGTACAAGTACACACGCACGGTGTACTCCAGGTCGATATGGAGTGCTCTCCGGACCGGTGTACCTTTGCTGAAATTTACCTCCCGCCCCCCCCCCCCAATTTGTTGAATAAAGTTTTGCACCAACACGGACCTCCACCTGTGCAACATCCTCGAGCTTGCGATACGCCAGCCCCGACATTTATTCACTAGTGCGTACACAACCACGCATCAAAGCCCATTGAAGTAGTTAAACAAACTCGCAACAGATTTACTAAGCCTGGTGCAAGTTACAAACAGTGATGATTATCAAAAAATGAAAAAAATGACAAAAGAAGATTCTAAATTGACAAGCTTTGAACCGTCATATTTCCAACACTTCTAAAATATGACGGTTCAAAGCTTGTCAAGTTAAAAACCGGTTTTGTCATTTTTTTTAGCGAAATTCTCACTTGAAAATTTCATTCTCTACAAGTTTGTTCATGTTCGTTTATGCCCTACAGTTAAAAATAAACGAGATAATGCAATAGCCGCTTTTTTCAGGTTCAATTCGAAAAATATCGATGGTAGAGAAAAAACTGCAATGATCAAAGTTGTAAAGCAATCGATTTCCTACAAGTTTAGTTTTTACCATTTTTACCTAAAAATTGTAAATCGCCGAGTTATTCAACAAAAACAATTTGCCATTAGGTTTAAGACGACGATATTAACTGAACGCAAGCCCAGCCTAGAATGAAACTTACACATGTTGTTTTACACTAATAAAAGAAAATTCAGAACTGGTGCGATGGTCTAGTGGTTAGCGTGCTCGCCACTAAACCAGCGGACCGGGAGGTCCCGGGTTCGAATCCCAGTCGCGCACATTTCGTTGCGAAATGTTTTTCTTCGGCATTTCGCGGCGAAATAAGACTAGTTTCACGACTGGGGGGCGAACTCGATGACCGGCTGTATTGGTATAGGTTTTCCGCAGTTTCCCTATACCCATGACAGAAATGTCATGATGAATATAATACAGAGGGGGAAGTCGGCTGCGGCCGCAACAGGGGGGAACAGGGAGAAAGATGGAGACAAAAAGGAGTAAAAACAGTAGAGGGAAAGAACGGTCATAATGATGGGAAAGAATAGGTAACAAACGCGAAAAGCGTGTACCTAAGGAAAAAACAAAAAAAAAAAAAATTTAGTGTAAATTTCAGCTGAATCAACCTAGTCATTGAGGTTAAAAAATTAACCTGTAACATGGTGTACCTTCGCTGAGATTTAACCCCCACCCCAATTTGTTTAATAAAGTTTTGCACCAACACGGACCTCTACCTGTGCAACATCGTTGAGCTTGCGATACGCCAGATCCGACATTTATTCGCTAGTGCGTGCACAACGACGCATCAAAGCCCATTGAAGTAGTTAAACAAACTTGCAACAGGCTTACTAAGTCTGGTGCAGGGTGCAAACAATGATAATTATGAAAAAATGAAGAAAAAAAATGACGAAATAGGATTCTAAATTGACAAGCTTTAGAACGTCATATTTCCGACACTTCTTAAATATGACGGTTAAAGGCTTGTCAAGTTAGAAGCCGATTTTGTCATTCTGCTGAAATTAATTGTTCGACATCGAAGACAGTAATTTTTCTGCAAGTACTGTCAGAATTATTATGAGTTATTTCGAATTTTTAAGGCGGGATATACATTTTGACAGGAAAAAAATAAGCAATATTGAGGGATTTTTTAAACTAAGAAATAATTATTCTACAATTAACAAACTTTAGGTATACATTAATAGTATATTTAAGTATACAATTATACTAAGAGAGAGATAATACAAAGAGCAATTATCCGATTGATTTGAAATGTGAACTGAGTACTCTTTAAGGGGGGATTGTCTTTTTTTTTCGCAAAATTTACCGCTTTTTGGGAATTTTTTTGTGAAGAAAGTATACAACGGAAAACTTGTGAAACTTGGCATATAGTTTTATTGATCTGTTTACTACATACGAAATTTTTTTAAAATAATTTCATCAAAAAATCCGCCTCCCACCCCCCTCGACGCGCGATGGTCCTTTTTTGATGGTGTGCACGATTTCTCAAAAACTATTCAACCGATTGCCTTCAAATTTGGACAGAATGCTCAGCTGAAATCCTTTTATCGTTTGATGAAGCAAAAAAGCAATACGTTTAATAGTTTTTTTATTTATAACAAAAAATCGATCAATTTTTTTCGAAAAATCGACACTTCAAGTTCAAAACGTCACCAAATCGTCAATTTTTTTTCCTCTTCATCGAACGATAGCTATATGTGTCTAAAGTAAAATGCTTTTTGGGTTTTTGTTGCAGGATGAACGTGAAGGCTGTAATCGTGCACACCATCAAAAAAGGACCATCGCGCGTCGAGGGGGGTGGGAGGCGGATTTTTTGATGAAATTGTTTAAAAAATTTTTTGTATGTAGTAAACAGATCAATAAAACTATATGCCAAGTTTCACAAGTCTTCCGTTGTATACTTTCTTCACAAAAAAATTCCCAAAAAGCGGTAAATTTTGCGAAAAAAAAGACAATCCCCCCTTAATATATTTAATCTACATTGACGTAGGATATTTATGATTGGATGAATATTGACGACTTGGCATTGAAAAAAAATGACCACTTTATTTCAATGCCATTTTCAAAATATTTCATTATTTTAGAAAACAGACTTTTTTTTCATAACTACGCCGGAATCATGTCAGCAGTGGGGGAACTTTTTTTTGGCGCCTTCGATGGCAGCGCATAAATTTCTTGGATTTCAATATTTTTGTATGAACAAATTATGTAATATCGGTCAAATATAGCCAAATATATTCTCAATGATCCGAAACATTTACCTGAGTACTTTCCTTCCGAAAAATTCCCGAAAATCACCCAAATTTTCGGCGTTCACACTGGTATAGTCCCTTAAAGAAGAAGTTAAAGTAGCTCACTGCAATACTCACTTTGCAGCCTGATCGGCGCTCGTTACCCCGACGTTAACGTACTCGCTCTCCTGGTGCGACGTGGTCGTTGAATTTAGGCTGCACATTGACATCGAGACGTCAGTCGTTTCGGTCACCATAGACGGACCTGAAACATCCCTTCGTTAATGATGCGCCGGTTTTCAAAAAAGCGGACGAATCCTCAACTACGCTCTACGAGTTTCTCTATGTTTTTTTTTCAGGCTTCTTTAGCAGTTGCTCAATGAAAAACGTGCTTCGCTCCTAGCAATATGCAAAAAGATTTCCGGGACCGGCCGCTACTCGTTGAATCCGTCAAAATCATCGTCTCGCTCTCAAGCACCGTATAAAAACCTTTCAAACGCAAATTTCTTTTCTCAAGGTCGTACGAACACATTGAAATCTGCATGATGTAACGCATTGAAAGAATGAAAAACAATGCAGGCAGTGCGCGTGAGTTTCGAACGACTGTAGCACGACTACTTCCAAGTGTCTCCATGCTGAACGAATTTGTACTATTCCGGCAGATGGCGCGCGACGCAGCGGCGCGAATATAACTGCGAGTGTGTCTGTGTGTGCTCTAACGATAAAACAGAAATCTACGGCATCAGCCTATCGCGTGCGCATGGATTCGGTAACAAAAAAAAAATCATCCTCTTACAGAGGGCTGGATGCAAATGATGCTCTCGTAGTTTTCCTTTCTTTTGTATCACTGACCTTTGTGATTTTGGGTACCGTGCGGTTGGACGGTGGACTCTGACACATAGAGTGCGAATGAGAGAGCGAAAGGGATACAAAGAGAGTGAGAGAAAGAGAGAGAGAGAGAGAGAGAGAGAGAGAGAGAGAGAGAGAGAGAGGGAGAGAGAGAGAAATAGAAAAAGTACCATGTTATTTATACTCGAGTAGAAATTGCGCGAATGTTTTTCTTTTGCCTGACAAGGACGTCGTGTCTAAACATCTTTCGAGTCGTTCGTTATTCATTTTTATGGCCAACGAGAAACGCCAAGAGCAATTATGCCTTACCTTCTCTTTTGACGATAGTCATTTCGCTTCGTGGCACAGTTAATCGATGCATGGCTTCTTGGGTATCAGTCAACGTCTCGTCGTCGAGTCTTCTCAGGAACATCTTCGTGGAAAGAAACAATTTTTTTCCCTACCATTAATGGATCAGCACAGTGTAAGATTTTCAAAAAAATCGATTTTGTTTCTCTGTCCGATAGTATAGAGGATTATAAACATGGATCTGGCATGGCCGATTGATCATAAGTCGACAATTTATATGAAAATTCCGCATTCGAAACTTTAAACGAGTTTTTCTCAAAATGTCGTTTTTCAAAACGGTGTATACTATCAAAGGAAGAGTTTTCAAGCTATCTGTCTCAAATTTTGACACAATATGCTTCACGCCATTCTTCATCTTGCTATGGAAGTTTTTTAAATTCTTCATATTTTTTAACGAAAAAATGTCGAAAAAATAGGCTAAATTAGATACTATTTTTTTCAAACCTGCGCAAACCCAAGATTGCGGCTTTCAAACTGATTAATAATCTTTTTACAAGTTTTGTTTCGGATTATATTTACGGCCACAACCGTGTACGCCGTGAGGACTCCTTTTTTTCGAAGACATTCTCAACCGTTGGAAAAAATGTAAAAAAAAGGAAAATAAACGTTTAAAAATGTATTTTTTGTTCTTCATGAGTGCTTTGATTTGACATAAAAAAATCAGACTGATCAGCGTATGTAAACCATCGAAGAAAAATCGTGAAACCAGCTATTTTTCGACCCATTACACAGTGAGGATCCCTTAAGGGGTTAAACCTAGTTGGCAGCACCAAATTGGAATATTGGAGGCTGCTACCTCTGCAGAAGGTTTGCTGTATGGTCCGAGCATCGATGATTCCATTTAGAGGTAATAAGTTACATTTTATCTACGCATATACCTGACGTAAAACTTTAAACGCGTTTTTCTCGGAAGTACTTTATCAGGATCGGGGACCAAAATATCTCGAAAACAACCAAACCGATCTGCTTCAAATTTCACAGACGTTTTTTGTATATCAAAAGGCAGACCTTAATCGAAGGATTTTTTTTCAATGCATATTTTTTTTATATCAAGGAAAATAGAGTGTTTTTTTCACCGAAATTTCGACGGTCACTTTCGATCGGCGACCATTTTTCCAAAAATCATTATTTTATTGAATTCTTTGATTAAAGACTAGATAATACGGTGTAAAAACTAACTGCATTTGGTTTTTTGATTTCAGATGATTTGTTCGCGAGCAGGAGTGTTCACCGCGAAGGACCTTTTTCTCCGTCGTCCTCGATCTCCGTCGTTTATAAATATTTTCCAACAAAATATTGTCAACGATACTTAAAAATGATACCCTTTACTATGAGAAAAAATGAAAAACCTCACCCATTTCCAAAAAAAAAAATCACGGAAACCTCTTTTTTCCGGCCGCGAACTAGCAAGGAACATCCCTCAGGGGACACCCTTCGATTTTGTTGAAATTTGGATATGTTTACACCACCGAAAAGTAAGCGAAACGTATTTTTTTTATCGGCGGAAAAACGGTTTTAAGCGGTGAAATCATCCCTCGAAAAAAGGCATCTCTAGGGGTAATATAGCAGTTTCCCACACAAGGAGTCCACCGATTTTAATGAAACAAAAACGAAAATTCTTCTAATCCGAAGCAATGAAAGATCCGCTATAGTGACATGGCAAAAAAAAAAATCACGGGTGAACCACCCCTATATTAAGGGGTGGTTTCACCCCTTAAAACCGTTTTTTCGCCGATAAAAAAAACTTTATAAAATATCCAAATTTCAACAAAATCGAAGGGTGTAACCTGAGGGATGTTCCTTTTAGGTGTAACCCGTTAAGGGGTAAGGACACAGGAGAATTTTCGAAAAATCGATTTTTTTTCGCTAAAACGGTGCTTTATCGTCATAAGAATAAGTTACTATTCGATTTATAGCAAGAACATTTTTTTTTTCACCAACTTTGAGCGTATAACGTAGCCCACCTCTGGCACGGCCATAGAGTACTTAAAACTTTAAACGCGTTTTTCTCGAAACAGCTTTTTTCCAATTGGCGTGACAAATAACTTCAACAATTTCCACTCGATTTACTTCAAATTTAAAAGTTATGTTCCTAATTGCATTTCGCAGAGAAGTACGTACGGAATTTCTGATTAATCGGAAACTTTTCATTTTATGAGCAGTTTTATACGAAATTTTTCACTGAAAATTCATTCAAATACCTACAACTCAATTCAAATACCTACAACTTTTGAATAAAACAATATTTTTCAATTCCGTACGTACTTCTCTGGGTACTCTAATGTAGATTGACGAGAATTTTTGTTTTTTGTTCTAGGTCAAAAATTGTGGATGCCAAATGTCACGCCGCGGAGCGCCTAAAAAAACGATAACAAATGAAAATATTAGTAATCGCCCATTTTGTACATCGAAAAGAATATATATATTTTTTCTAACAGCTTGGTATTCATACTAAATAGATGTGTAATTAATTTTATGAGTAAATCACTTTTTCATAAGAAAAAAAATTGTTAAATTCGCACATGATTTTGTGCCCGTTACTGTGGCCTAACCCCTTAATCCCAGAATTAAAAACACGTTTTATTATTCGAGTATAAGCCATGCCCATTTATTTTCCTCGGTGGGCAATTTTTTTCGCACAATTTTCAGCTGTGGTATTTTGATTTGATGTTCTGTTACTTTTTATGAATGGTCCACACTATTCAACGAAACCAAGGATTTTCCAATCGAACGGGGTCTGTTAATAATTGGTTTTGTTTTTCACTGCTATTCAAATCCGCGCACCATTGTTCGATTTTTATCCGTCGAGCGGAAAAGCTCTCGGCTTGTCCAATTTCGGCTTTTGTTTCGCAACGCTCCGAAACATTGTGGCAAATGATCAGTGCTATCATTTGAGACGATGTACATTTTTTTCCAGATTGTTCAACGTATACTTTGCGAACTCACTTGAAGCTCGGAGTCTCGTTCCAAAAGTTGCTTCCTGAATTTCTGATTAGCAGTCGTGGCCTCTTTGAGTCGTTCCTCGAGTTCACTGACCGTGGAGTCTCTTCGGGTTTTCGACATTGGCCTTAACGTTGCACGCGTTCTTTTGTCGATAGCGCCCTGAGGATTTCTTCGCAGTTCGATAAGCTGCAATATCGTACGAATTAATGCTCTGTACCAAAAGATAATCGGTTCGTTGAAATAATTGTCAATTTTTTTTCTCATTTGTGTGTGCACTTGCAATGTACGCGTAATTTTTTTAATACACAAGGTGTAGTAACTTCAACGTTGATCTCTAAAGGTTAGTAGACCAAAGAGCACTTTTCGAAATTTGGTGCTGCTTCGTTTTCCGAAATATCATCATATTGGATTCTCGTTCAGATTTCTTGTTTCGAGTCGGTATGTCTTTTAAGGGGATAGGCTACTGTGAAAATGACGAGCACTCGTTCGTCGCTTGAGGCAACACAAATTGAAGAGGAAGGTCCAACACATGATGCAGGAACAGCAGATTAAAGGTGAACTTATGATTATACAACGATTGAACCACTGGTGAAACTTTAAACGAGTTTCCCTCGAAACTATGTTGTTCAAAACGGTGTACACGATTTTTCAACATCTAATTAATGCAATGACTTGAAATGAGGTACACTTATTCAGTGTAATGGTATTTTAGTCTTGACCGATCTTTTTTTCCCTAACATTTTTTGATTAGTTATTAACAGTAATGTAATTTTTCGTCGAAAATGGAAATAAAAAGTTCGCCTTTTTAAAATGATTAAAACACGGTGACAAAAAAGCTCGGTCAAATCTTAGCCAATATTTAACGAAATTTGGCACACGTCGTTGTCAATGTACATTAGGGTGGCACAAATTTGAGCTCTATTTTTTCGTTTTTCTCACCATCTAAATATCTTCTTTGAAAAAAAATAGTCGCGCAAGCTGCGAGCGGTCAAAAAATATTTGGAGGTCGCTCAAGCCTCCCAAAAATTCGAAACTTCTTAAAAAAATAGTTTTTTTTCCGTCCACTTTTCACCCATGAATTTTACGCTTTATAATTTTGAAATTAACCTCGCGAAAGCTCTAGCTGGCCAATGAATATTTAGTGATTGCTCAAGAGCTTCGAAATTTTCAATTTTCGCACGTTTTTTTACTCTTCTCACTCATAAATTTGCCGCTTTGTAAAATTTTCAAAACAATTAATCTCTTTTTCTTTAGAAACAGATTTTTCAAATTTACCTCGCTCTTCTAACCCAAGAATTATAATCTTTGTTCTTATAAAATAATCGTTTAAAGCTCTTGTCCGTAAACTAAATTATAGGTCGTTTTATAGGGCTATGAGTGTGAGGTAAATTTGAAAAATCTGTTTCTAAAGAAAAAGGGATTAATCGCTTTGAAAATTTTACAGAGCGTCAAATTTATGAGTGAGAAGATTAAAAAAAATTGCGAAAATTGGAAATGTCGAAGCTCTTGAGCGACCACGAAATATTCATTGACGGGCTGGAGCTTTCGCGAGGTTGATGTAAAAATTATAAAGCGTAAAATTCATCGGTGAGAAGCGAACGAAAAAAAAAATCGATTTCTCAATGAAAATTTGAATTTTTGGGAGGCTTTAGCGACCTCTAAATATTTTTTGACGGCTCACAGCTTTCGCGACAGTTTTTTTTCTCGTCGGAAGATAACTGGATGGTGAGAAAAAAGGAAAAATATAGAGCTCAAATTTGTACCACACTAATGTACATACAAATAAATGTCCAGACGATTTTTCAACCATCGTACTTATTCCTTCAAAATTAATTTTTCAAAATGACCCTGATTTTCGATTCGTCACAGTAGCATAACCCCTGAATTCTCAACATTACCACCGACAAAATGACGTCGACTGTATCGACAAAATAAAAATTGGAAAGGGTAAAATATTTAAACATTAGCGAGGTGCTTTTTGCAAATCTGGGTACGACTCTAACAAGGAACATCACGAACACAAACTTTTTCTGTGGAAGAGTATCAAAAACTAAGAGACACGTATTTTTTTTTATCGGCGGAAAAACGGTTTTAAGGAGTGATATACACCTAGATGGCCGAGGTCGAGGATTTAGAAGCTATGAACATTCCGTCGACCGTAGAAGACCTACACTATGGGCCTGGTATCGATGATTCCATGTAAGTTGACAAATTTCATGATTTATTCATTCCCAAATTTTCAAATTCGTTTTTCTCAAAGCCACGTTTTTCAAATCGGTACCCAAAATTTCTCGAAAACCAATGATTGCCCTGAGGTTTTTTGTGGTTATTCTATACACCATTATCTAGTACTTGTCATAGGATTTTTTTTTCCGTTACTTAGTTTTTTTTTTTATAGGCAAAATAATAACCAATTTTTGGCCCAAAAATCACTATTTATGTTCGAACGTCCGCCATTTTGTCATGAATCGATATTTTCAAAATCAGCTATGACAGGTACTAGATTATAGTATCTAATTTAATAATCTTTTTGGTTTATTTTTTTAGATGATTTTTGAAGAAACGCCAGTGGATGCCGTATACGCAGATTTTTTTACGACGCTCCAAGGATCACACAATATCCTCGTATATTTTTGATATTTTTAAATAAAGAAAATCACACATATTTTTGACTGTATATACTTTTGGATAATTAAAACCCCAATCTGAAATTTCAAATAGTTTTCCTTGAAAAAAATCACAAAAATGGCCGTTTTTCCGGCTCCTAGGTGTATATCTCCCCTTAAGGGGTGAAACGCACGCTAAAAAATGCGGTTGTTTTTCGTTTTTCGTCGATAACGGTTTAACCGTTCGAGATATAAAAAAATTTCAAATTGCAACAATGTTTATTTTTTTGTGAACTATACATTGGAGATGAGAACGATAACGTTATCGACGAAAAGCACCCCTATTTTCGAGGGTGCGTTTCACCCCTTAAAACAGTTTTCCGCCGATAAAAAAAAACATGTCTCTTAGTTTTTGATACTCTTCCACATTCCTTGTAAGTTTCTCCACATAGAAAATTCGGGAACCTTTCATACGATAAAGATAGTTAGAAAAATGAGAACCTTTGGCACGAAGACTAGGCACAAAGTGGCTGTGCTGCAAAAAATAATGAAAATTGATAGCATAATGAACATGGTGTCCTGCTTGTCGGCAAGTACGAAGCTGATCGCTGCGCCCATGATGCACATTATGACTACGTTGTAGACGCTCATCCCTACGTATTTGCTGTCGTTTAACGCCGGTATACTGACGTGCCTCGTTTCCCAAGCGAGAAAAGCGCCGAATATCTGCAAAGACGGAACAATACACAAAAAAAATCCCAATCAATCAAATGCCTTCGTGCGTGTGTGCCGCGTTATTTTTTCGCCATCATAATCTCCCGTACCCACCATCAAAAGACTCTTGTAAGCGTAAATGCATCCCAGATAAACGGTCATTCTATTGCTCTGGCAGTACTCGTTCTCCGGTATCATCATAATATCCTCGCTCGAGGGATGAGGCTGCTCTCATTAATAACGGATCAATTATTCATTCACTGTTTGTATTCGATAATTTGCGGCAATATCCGGAACCCGTTTTCAACGAAATATGAGATATTCTTGATATTCAGGGTTGCCGAGAAATTCCGATATTCGACATATTGCGGGTAGTGTCGAAATGTTCTGTTTGCACTGATCATTTATGCATATTACGTATGAAAATATTTTTAAAAGGACGGGTTTTTCTTATGTACAACTGATATTACATTAATGGGTAGCTGTTTGTATGTATAGGTTTATCTTCAATATACGTGATATGACTTTCTAAAATGTATCTTACGATATTATGAATATTTTTTGTACCAAAATAAGTTGCCATAATATCTTACTCGAATATATATATATACACACATGGTGTTCTGTTATGAATGGATAATCCTGAAACTTTTGATGGGTCCCCCCATGGAAATTTATACACGCGAAAATATACTGCAATTTTATTTTATTAATAATTGTAATATATGTGAAATGTATGCCATATATTGAAAATATATGTTGCATATATGCGCCAAATTCGAATTTTCGTTACGTTTTTATATATGAGATGTATATGCGTGGTATTACTGTATATCAATGTATCATATATCAATGATATATGTAGCATTTACCCTGCATATATACCACATATATTTAGCATATATGTTGCATACACACTGCGTACATACCACATATATACTGCATCAATGGTACATGTATGCAATATATACAGATATGCGTAGCATATCTGTATATAGTGTTTATATGTAATAGCGTACTTTAACTGTAAGTTAAGTTTTTTTAAGTTTAAGTTTTAAGTTTTATTAAGTTTAACTGTAATAGTGTTTATACACAGCATATATTTTTTGTCAGAAATATGTATCGAAAATGTATACGTCACATATGACGCATAAATGATACATATATGAGTCATATATGATGCATACATTTTTGATATATTTTTCTGACAAAAAATAGATTGAAAATATATCGAAAATATATGCGTCGTATATGCCTCATATATGCATCATATATAGTGTTTATACGTAGGATATATGTTTTGGTCAGAAAAATATATCGAAAATATATGGGTCATATATGCGTCATATATTTGGTGCATATATACTGAATATATACGTATTAGTCTATTTTTCGTCACTATATATGCGACCGATATATATATATATATATGTAGCATGTATTTTCTGCATATATTTTACATACATAAATTTCCATGGGGGTCAGATCATGTCCTACTATATGCTCGAATCTCAGTGTGGTAAATATTTACAAGTGGGGCTCCAACCCTAATCGGCACCAAATTTCTTTTTTTCACTCGTTCGGGGCTATTCTGCAGTATGAAAATATGTTTTTATTATAGGGGAGGGGTAGTTTATTACGAAAAAAAATATTTCCGGAATATATTCGATTTTTGAAATACGTTTTCTGTGTCCTTACTCTAATTTGTTTGGGTTTGTTTGGGTCAAACCCATATCATTTGACCCACTTGATGTCACCAACCCCGTTTCCTCCATACCTTTGAAAAAGTTAAAAAAAAGCGTTTGGGAGTTGAAATAAGGGTTGAAATGGTCTTCCCCCTCCTTAAATATTATAAACATCGTGCCCTAAAATAGATCGACTCGGTACAAAATTTCTAAACCCCTTATCTAGCTGGAGCCCCACTTGTAAATATTTACCATTCAGTTTAGTAAAAGTCCAACGGTTTTCGAGATTTTGGGCTTTATGTTATTTTCCGAAAAAAATCATCTGCTTTTGGTTTTTCGCATGCCATTTCTACAAATGATACGAATCGACAATAACTAAGCAACTTTTTGAAGTAATTGGCACGATATGCGTAGTACATTTTCTTTTACAGCGCAGGCTATCAAAGTCAGATGTTCGAATTGGTTTGTATGAAAATTCTGCATAAGATTTTTTTTCATAAAGTTTTCTTAACATTCAAGGTTAAAAATAAGAATTTTCTAGATGAAACTAATAACCAAGAGTATTTTTTTTAACCGCGTGAAAAAGTTTTCATTTGTAGAAATGGCATGCGAAAAACCGAAAGCAGAAGATTTTCATCTCGAAAACCGTGGGCCTTTTACTAAACTGAAACTCCAGTAGATAGTAGGACATGATCTGACCTATCGAAAGTTGCAGGATTATTCATTCATAACGGGACACCCTGTATATGTATGGGGAAAGTATATTTCAACACTCTTAACTGATATGCCATGTTGGCTCTCAGCACATCTGGCTGTTTTAAGGGCTTATATAATTTCGAAAAAAAAATTTATCATTTTTTTTATTGACTTAAATGATGTATAAACACCCTAAGAATGATATGGTCCGAATAGAAATGGTTTTCATCCTTTAAACGCGTTTTTCTCGAAATCATGTTCTTAAAATCGGGCGGACTCGTAGCTACTACAATTTTTAACTGATTAACTTCAAATTGCAACTGTAACTTCTCAGATACATTTTCTAGCGAAGTACACACGATTTGTACGATTCGTTAACAATTACAGTTTTTATAAACAAATTGAGGCCGTTTTTTACGTCGAAAATGCGACGTCTTTTTTTCCAAAATATTGGCAAATAATAATCGTGTGTACTTCGCTCGCAAAACTCATGTAGAATACGAAAAAAGAAATTTTCGTTCTAGGCGCTCATGTGCGTCTCCACCGAGGCCACCCGTGGAGGGTCTAAAAGAAAAGGCGTTCTCTTCCTACTGGTCACTGGGTCGTCATTTTTTATTTTGTTGGAAAATAAAAAATTGATATCAGCATCTACAGACATGTAAAATAAATTCTCCAATACTCATGTTGATTATTTTATTAGTCTTTTTTTTAATTCCCAAAAAAAGCATTGTTTTCCGGATACCCAAAGGTAAATACGGCTTTAAGGACGATTCTTCATTGTATGTGTATCATTATTTGGAATTAATTAATTTATTTAACTGTTTTAAATTAATTTACCAGAGACATTCGTTAAAATTATTTTTTCCTTCAAAATTAATCAATATTATTTCTTAAAATTAATTTAAGCCTATGTACTTAAACTGACGGGGGGGGGGTCAACTAATGCATCAATCAACCCGCCAGAGGCAAACATCTCCGAGTGAACTTACGTAAGGTTCCATTTGTTTGGTTTCCCGATAAAATGGATCTGCTACCTGCCAGGTAGTCATGATCCCCAGATCGATAACCAGCAATACTCCTACGACCATGAACAGCTGATAATCCTTGATAACCTGTCACAGAGAGGCGAACGATACTCGACGGTTGCACAGCATTGAAATAAAAGTAAAAAAAAAAGAAAAAAAAAACCGGGCTCACATTGAACGGGATACGCGTTTCGGTTGGGGAAGTTCTTTATTGCATTTTTCTCATTTATACACATTCGGGGATACGGTTTCGTCGCTATATAGATATATATGTGTGTGAATATTTCGTTGAGACTCACTTTTTTGTTCAACTTAACGTCCGTGAATATCGAGTGAACCCGCCACGTTTTTGAAAACATGGCCCCGAATGCGAGGGAAAAGCCGGCCATCAATAGCCACGCCCGTGCTGTACAGATGTATGGAAAGGCTGTTACGCTCGACAATTGCGAGTCGAGACCGAGTACGATAACGCTACTATACGTCAGCATACATCCGATGATGATGAGATTATTCAGATGCGGCGATGACATTTTTATGTACCTGAGGGAAATTCAGTTTTTTTTTTCGTCCACAATGGGTTTTTCGTCGTTCAGTGTTATTTGAAGAAAATCGAGCTTTAATCGGCTGCGAATTCACTAGGGGAAGATTATCCTGATACTGTGTTAGGCTCGTGGAAAAAAAAGTTGATTGCATAAAAAAAAAGATTGGGGTATCATGAGCTGGTTCTTGATTGTGAGATGGCTACTTATTTTTTTTTATACCCCGCAGATAATGCACACAGGCGTGTGTGGATAAAAACTCAAAAAGGGTTCCGGCTATTTAGGATAAATAAATAAATACATAAATGAGTAAGTGAGTAAAGTAATAAGGAACGAATAAATAAGTCAATAAATGATTAAATGAATAAATGAATAAATGAACAAATGAATAAATGAATCAATGAATAAACGAATAAATAAGTAAATGAATACATGAATAAATAAATAAATAAATAAATGAATACACGAATAAATGAATAAATTAATTAATTGACACATGAATAAATGAAGAAAATCCAACGGCGATAGATTTTGCGTGGTTGCTTTTCAAAAAGGCGCCATGCCCGTTCTTTTATTCAGTACTATTCGTATTTTGACATTTGATTAATATAGGAATAAAAATTGTACCGAGGTTCAAAGATTTCGAGGATTATCATAGTATAGGAAAAAAGCGAATGTTTCAATGAAAATCCGGTATTTAACGTCAGTAATTAGTCTACAATTGGGGTATGACTTCGGGACCAGCCATTGATAATTCATGATAACAGGTCATGTGTGTTTGTTGTGTGACAATGACAGCCCGAAAATACAGAAAAATCCATAAAATTCATGCGAAAATAAATAATTTGCAAATCAATAGTCGATAGTGAAATGACAGCAGGAAGTTTGCCATGTTCGAATACATTTCGCGGGTTACGTTCACGAGTCGAATTTTCCTTCCAGTCAATCAATGCTGACAAATATTGGTTGTGTCTCAATGATTTATAGGTTGCAAAGCACAGAATCGAGTGATTCTGCGCATGCAGCATTGTGCTCTATCATATTACGATTTGGTCAATATTGAACGAGGTGTATTCGAGTATTTCCACAGTGAAATTCTCTTTTGACTATTGACTGCGCACGTACCATCGTAAGGGATTCAATCGAAGTGAATATTTTAATCTTCGAATGGAACGAAAGTATAGAGACGGAGGTACGATCGGGAACAAAGGGACGCAGTAAAGCTGGCGAAAGAGGAAGATAAAAAGCCTCGCTATAATCGGGATACTTTGAAGGGTCTGCACAAGCTTGAAATGTCGAAAATATGATTTTTCCGAAGCATAGGTTCTTAACTTCAGTTTGCAACAAAGATTTTGTGAAAATTCCAAAAAACTGATCGAGTTGTGACGATTTTTGTAAAGGTCCAGGTCATCGACTGCGCTAAGGTGTGAACCGCCTTCTGCCAATTGGCCGTTTTCTCTTGCTTTTTTCTCGAAACTATGTTCTATGGAACGATGTCAGTCGTAGCTCAAAATGTACTCGTCTGACTCGCTTTAAGGGAGACTTTGTCCTTGAAATCGGCGGGAGATGTTAGCGGCTCAACATGAGCAGCTAGAAGAAGAGGAGGGATGCCTCTATGGACCAGGCATTGCCGATTAGCGGTAATTATAAACACATTTGTGTAAACACATTACAAAACTTTAAACGCGTTTTTCTCGAAAACGCGTTTTTAAAAATGGCTGACATTCTCCTGACCGCTGTAATTAACATATCGACCTGAAATTTGGAGAGCATACTCAGAAAATATGTCTTCACGGAATGACGGATCGTTTTTTCGATAGATACATTTTTGCATTTATTATTTATCTTTTTACGCGAAAAAAAGCGAAAATTCGATTTTTTTTAAATTGCCGCCATTTTCCAAAATTTGTACTAAACGAAAAACCCATCCGTCATTCCATGACCAAAGGATCACAGATTGATAATATGCTTTGAATTTGTGTTTCAGATCAACAAAGAGAGGGCAGTGATGTCAGCCGTTTACCTCCCGCGATTTGAGGACCTGTTTTCGCGGAGCTGCAACGGCCGCCATTTTGGTTTTTTTTTTCAAATTTTTTTTTTAACGTTCTGTATATCATGAATAAAAGCAAGAAAAAAACCGCACTCAAAAAGCTCGACTCGTTTCCTTTTAAAAAAATAAAATGTAAACACCTGAAATATGGCACTCCAAGGACAAAGTCTCCGTTAAATTCGGAAAGAGCATATTTATAACATTTTCTCTCGTATGACCGGATGATTTTTCGATATGTTTATCCAGTTGTTGATAGCGAATGATTGGAGTCGTTTTTACAAGCTTTTATTTAACTCGAATTTCTGTGAGTTGCAAAACGGAAAATCGATATTTCACCCACTTCCCGACTCCTTGGAGCTCTGAAATTTTGCAAACATGTATCCAAAAGGTGACAATGCGTGATTGAACTTAAAAAAAATATCCATGAAATTTTCAACTTTTCATGTCAAATTAGGGACATTTAATCATCCATATAAAAACACACTGACACATATACAAAATTTCGTAGCCGACTGTGTTTGTATGTGAACAGTTTATATTCAGCGATTAGTCGTCAGTTCAATCCCAATTACAGTCATTGTTATTTTTACAAGCCTTCCAAGTTTCTAACGTACAAACATGTGAACTAGTAAACTACTAGAAACAACTAACTAGTGAAATCAATTAAAGACTTAAAAGTGGAAAATCATTTATACGTAAATTTTTGGGGCCGGGTTGCAATTCCGAACTTTGAATGTTCCGACGGTTTAAAATTCCGAATTTTAATGTTCCGAAATTCAAGATGGGGCCGGGTTGAAATTCCGAACTTTGAATGGTCATAACGCTCAAAACTCCGAAAGAATAGCACCCCAAAGGATCAAAACTCCGAAAGAATTTTACACGAAAGACCAAAACTCCGAAAATCTTAACACCGTCAAAATAATTCGGCTATGGAAGTTTTTAAAGTTTCAAAATTTTCACTAAATCTACGAATTATTTGAAGAATTTTTTTTTATTAAGAAGTGATTTTGCGTCAATTTTGTAATTCGTCTAGACAATGTTATACGTTCTACATAATATACAGTCAACTGTGTAGACTTTCGCTGACATGATCTTGACACGAGAGCCGGGTTGAAATTCCGAACTTTGAATGCGCCGACGGTTTAAAATTCCCAATTTTAATGTTGCGAAATTACAAGGTTCGTCAAGATAATGCCAGCGAAAGTTTACACAGTTGACTGTAAATGATGTAGAACGTATAACATTGTCTAGACAAATTTCAAAATTGACGTAAAATCACTTATTAATAAAAAAAAACTTGAAATAATTCGTCGATTTATTGAAAATTTTGAAACGTTTAAAACTTCCATAGCCGAATCATTTTGACGCTGTTCAGATTTTCGGAGTTTTGGTCTTTCGTGTAAAATTCTTTCGGAGTTTTGATCTTTCGGGGTAGTATATTTTCGGAGTTCTAAGTGTTTTGATCATTCAAAGTTCGGAATTTCAAACCGGCCCCAAGTAAAACAAAAATAAACAAGCTTTTATTTCATGTACTAAAAAGTAGAAAATAATGTTTTTTACCAAGTCACCTATTTCTGACTATAAACAAAAGCTTAGGGCGCTCAGAATTTGGACATCTAATTTTTAATTCACATAAATCCGTTAACATATCAACTGTTTTTAATTTACTGTAAAACAACCTTAGATTGCTTAAATAAAAATCCTGAAACTAAGTATAAACGAGTGTTAATAATTTGTCTAATGACTATTGGGCCAAATTAAATACGGGTAATCAAACTGAATTGATCAAATTTTTTAAACATTTAATAAGTTCAGCGCCCCAAGCTTTTCATTCATAATCACATACATGTGACTCGGTAAAAAAAAATTCTCTTCTTAAGTAAATTAAATAAAAGCTCGTTTTTTAAAAATATTTTCTTACATATGAATTTTTCATTCGAAAATTGAACGTTTTTTTCTACAGCTTGTCGGTTGCGTAATCTTTAAAATAAAAAAGCCGCTCATACGAAAGTTTTAATACTATACTAAAAGTACATTTTTTATTTTTCAATTCACATGAACCTAGTTGCTAGAACCACCTGCATCGATTAGCTATGCACCAACGACGGGACTTCGCTTAAATAATAATAACTTCATCGTTTATTGATATTTTTTAATGAAAAAAAGACTCAAACTCAGCAAGACTATGCATTAATTGTGTGTAAAATCCCGACCTCGTTATACCAATAATCTCATCAGAAAAAAACATTAAAATTTGGCCTTCTTCATGAGCCCCAAGCTTATGCAGACCCGTTGATGGAAAAGTTAATGGGTGTGTCTGTATACGCTCGAACGAAATTAAATTTACCTCTGATTTCTGTATCTGATGTTGATAGCGAGAAAAACCGATGCAATGACGATGCCGGCGCTCGATGCCGACACGAGAAGCGAATAAATCGTGATGTTTACCGTGGAGTGTTTGATCACGTGAACGGTACGGTCCTTGGGGGGTGATCGGCCACGCCAGATCATTGGCTGACCTCTGCTCAGGTCCAGCGTACCCGTGACACCGTCGTATTCACCCACTTTGACCTCGCTCCCGCCTGAAATCGATCATACACCGCTATTCACGTTCACGCATCGACGCACCAATGCACGTGAATACCGTGTTGCGTTTTCTTTTTCTCTTTTTCACTTTCTTCTCTCTCTCTCTCTCTCTCTCTCTCTCTCTCTCTCTCTCTCTCTCTCTCTCTCGCTTTCTACGTTCCCCAATCTCTGAACATTCCGCAAAGAACAAAGACACTTACTTTGAAACTGTTTCAGGAGGATGTAGGCCTTTCTCTCATTGTCGTAGAAACGAACCGGGCCCTGGAAGGTAAAAATCACACTTATCGCTGTACCTGTCCGATCGGGGTGACGAAAAAATTAAATGACAGCCGGTTAAATCCATTTTGCCTGTTCTATAAATAAGAGAAGAACACAAAAGCAAAAACGATAAAAATTAACATGTAACGATTTAATTAATTTTATTGAAAAAATGAATAGGTTACGATTTTATAAAGCATCATTGCGGTGATTTTATTTAAATATATGTAATGTATACATGAAAATATATTACGTACACTAAAAGAATTAAGGAGGTACACCAGCTTCATACAATGTTGCCATGCTAAACCATGGTAAAATTTCAAAATGGTGATAGATCAATAAAATTTGGTGAATATATTCTTTAGTATTATATATGTCAATACAATTTTTTTCAGATTTTTTCATTGTGCCGTTATCGAGTAATTGAACATTGAAGTTCACGTGTATAAGCATAGCGTTTTTATAGATATAGGTATATATTCCGGGTATAAGAATAAACGCTTGTGAATTATTTGTAAGAAAACGGCACAACCAAAAAATCTGAAGAAATTTGTATCTTCATGACTAATACTAAAGAATATATTCACCAAATTTTATTGATCTATCACTATTTTGCTGAAGCTAGTGTACCTCCTTAATTCTGGACACTTTTAATAGAAATTACCTTTTTTATGTAAAGCGGCTATACCAGTGTGACACTTTAAAAAAATCGTTTTTTTTTGCCTTTTTCGACAGTTTATACTTTCAAGAATATCATTATCATTTATATCATTTATATCAATATCATTTTATCTTGCAAAAATCGATGGTTAAATATTTAAACGCGTTTTTCTCGAAATGAGATTTTTCAAATTTGCTGACATTGTAACTCAAGGAGCAATTATCCGATTGACTTGAAATTTGAACTGAGTATGCTTGAATATATTTACTCTATAATCGTAGGATATTTTTGATTGGATGAAAATTGACGATTTGGCATTGAAAAAAACTACAATTTTTTAGGCAAGAAAAGAGACTTTTTCATAACTACGACGTTTGGTTAGATTTTGATATCTTTCAAAAATCCTACGTCATTGTATAGGAAATACTTTCCAGTTTAACTAAATTTTTTGCCTTTTTTGGTTTCAGCTACTCAATCGGCCGGAATCATGTCAGCAGTGGAGGAACTTATTTTTCGTCGCCTCCGAAGGCAGCGTATAAGTCGCTTGGATCTCAATATTTTTCTATGAAAAAATTATGTAATATAGTCCAAATATAGCCAAATATATTCTTAATTTTCCGAAACATTTGATTGAGCACTTTTCTTCCAAAAAATTCGCGACAATCACCCAAATTTTCAGCGTTCACACTGCTATAGCCCCTTAACGCAGAACATTTATATTCAGCTACACCGAAATGATACTGTTATGTTTTTATGTAAATTTTTAAGAAAACGTAAGTGACTATAGCGTAAAAATGATAGATGAATGCGAAATTTTTAAAAAATTGACAAGTGTCCAGAATTAATTCCATTACTCTCTGTAGGTTAATAAATATTTGCACACCTTCATTTAATCTGCACATTTTCTGGGATTATCATCATACATATTTAATATTAATTTTAACGTGAATACGTGATATTCTAAAGGAGCTTGTGGATAAAGTCATGTGCAGAAATAATCTTTTTCGAAGAGTTATTTGACAAACGCGCTATGTGCAGATACTTTTTCACCCACTGAATACACAGAGTGTCTTGTTATGAATGGATGAATGGATAATCCTGCAACTGTCAATCGGTCAGAACATCCCAGGTAGGGAATCAAAAGGCTGACGATGGAAACAAACTTGTGCGAGCCTTGTTTCACCGAGCCCGAGTGAGACAGACCTGGGCCAGGTTTCATTGCATCGTTTGGAGCAGCCTGGAACCAAGACTGGCTGCTTAGCCTAAACTCAGGGTTATTTCAAGCTTTATTCAGCCAGTGAATTTTAAGGCTAAAAAATCAAGGCTGGATGCAGGCTTGTTTCAGGTTGTGATAAAATAAAGTAAATTTTAAATAATATTTTTTCTGTACTTTTATGAAAAAATAAATTAGCAATAAATTTGTCGGGTGCGAAGGCACGAAAAACGAAAGCGAAGGAGGCAGCTCAGAACATTTAAACATATTCTCTTATCGATATTTATGAGGTACACAAGAAAGTTTTTTTCTCGTCACATACACATTTCGTATATACCCACTCTCTGGGGTTTGCGTACACTCTGTGTATTACGTGTCCCATAAACAATAAATAAAATAAAGTATTGTGTTTAAAATATTTTATTTATATTTTATAACAAATAATATAATGAATAATAAATATATATAATAAATAAAATGAATTCTTTACAAATTTATTAAATTTATCCCAATGTAGAATATAGAAAACTCAAAAACAGGCCTCATATAGCCTCGAGAAGAGTTTGGGATAAGCCTGGTCATAAATGCTTGTGAAGGCTTCATTAAGGCTCGTTTTGAACCTTGTTGTTTCGTCGTTTCAGGCTTAGTACAGGCTTTTCTACCAGCCTTTGGTCAAGCCTGTGTGCAACAGCCTGAAACCGCGTTATCATTCAGGGGTTCAGCTAGGCCTGAAATCAGGCTGGTGCTCAGCCTGAATAAAAAAATGTGAGCCTTGTTTCAGAGCTTGGCGAGCCCTTTTTTCATCGTCAATTCCTACCTGGGATATCCTACTATATGCTGGATTTTCAGTTTAGTAAAAGTCCCACGGTTTTCGAGATTTTGGGCTTTATGTTATTTTTCGAAAAAAGGCGTCGGCTTTTGGTGTTTCGCATGCCATTTCTACAAATGATATGAATCGACAATAACTAAGCAACTTTTTAAAGTAATTGGCACGATATGCGTAGTACATTTTCTTTACACCGCAGGCTATCAAAGTCAGATGTTCGAATTGGTTTGTATGAATATTCTGCATAAGATCTTTTTTCATGAAGTTTCCTTAACATTTAAGGTTAAAAAGAAGACTTTTCTAGATGAGACAAACAACCAAGAGTATTTTTTTTTACCGGGTGAAAAAAGTTATCATTTGTAGAAATGGCATGCGAAAAACCAAAAGCAGATGATTTTTTTCTCGAAAACCGTGGGTCTTTTACTGAACTGAAATTTCAGCATATAGTAGGACATGATCTGACCTATCGACAGTCGCAGGATTATCGATTCATAGCAACACCCTGTATATGCATATATATGTGTGTGTGTATGTGGGTTTATATATACAGATACATATATGTAAAATAGTTCAATTTCTTATTATTCTATTCCTCCTGTAACGTCTCGAGTTGCCCTGACGTTTTCCCTACTCTTTCTTTCATTGCCTTACTCCATTACACGAGACCCTTCCGCTACGAGTATAAAAATAACACATACGTGAATATGTACAGAATATCCGCCCGATCATAAAAAATAATGTGCTGTAAAAATGAACTATTCTTCATGTACGAAATTGCCTGGCACGTTTCGTGAAACAAATGGAGCATGTTTTGACGACTGAATTCCGTATACATTATGTATACGCTTTTCATTACACACACACACACACACACACACACACACACACACACACACACACACACACACACACACACACACACACACACACACACACACACACACACACACACACACACACACACACACACACACACACACACACACACACACACACACACACACACACACACACACACACGCACGCACGCACGCACGCACGCACGCACGCACGCACGCACGCACGCACGCACGCACGCACGCACGCACGCACGCACGCACGCACGCACGCACGCACGCACGCACGCACGCACGCACGCACGCACGCACGCACGCACGCACGCACGCACACACACACACACACACACACACACACACACACACACACACACGCACGCACGCACACACGCACGCACGCACGCACACGTATGCGGTTTTTACCAGGGCGATTTCGAATCGAATACGAAGGTCGTGGTCACGAATGAATTATCGATGCGAGTGGATGAAGGAGGATGTACAATAAGACGGATGGAAAGAAAGAAGGACAGAAGAAAAAAAAACAACTTACGGTAACACCCTCGAAGCTCGTATTTCTGAGTGCTTCCAAAAAGAGTTTCTCCCAGAGAGGATCCCGATACTTGAAATCGGCGACAGTCTGGTTTCTTCGAAAATGACGTATCCTCCTCGCAACGTGCTGTATCGCGAGTGCCACCGCCCATATACCGTCGTACGTGTATCCATGAAACCTCGAGTACTCGGTGCCCCTCATGGCGTCGTACTCGACCTGATACTCGTCCGGTGTCTATGCCACATGTACAATCGAATCAAATAGAAACGGCGCGACAATCGTCCGAGATGCGAATCGCATTGTACGCCGCGCACATTGCAGTCGCGTTTAAATTGAAAAAAATATATATATATAATTGAAAAGCAGAAGAAAAAAAAAGAAAACCGAATCTAGGTTATGTCGAGGCATTTGTAAAGCCTTTTTCACGTCACGCGTCGGCGCTGAATGCATTTTCTTCCCGCAAAATTTTCACGTTCATTAAGGCCTTAGGGCGCAGTAACGGGTATAAAATCGTGTGCGAATTTAAGCATTTTTTTTCGTATGAAAAACTGATTCACTCGTAAAATAAATGACACATCTATTTAGTATGAATATCAAGCTATTTCGGAAAAATATATATTTTTTTTGGAGTACAAAACGGCCGATTACTCAAAAATTCTCGAAACAGCTTTATTCCAATTGACGTGACAAATAACTTCAACAATTTTCACTCGATTTACTTCAAATTTAAAAATTATTTTTCTAATTTCGCAGTGAAGTAGCCACGGAATTTCTGATTAATCGAAAACTTTTCATTTTGTGAGCAGCTTATGAGCAGTTATAACGAAATTTTTACTGAAAATTCATTTCTTAAGTTCAAATACCTACAATTTTGAATAAAACAATATTTTTTAAAATTCCGTATGTACTTCTCTAGGTATTCTAATTTAGATTGACGAGAATTTTTATTATTTGTTATAGGTAAAAAAATTTGGATGCTAAATGTCACGCCGCGGAGCGCCTAAAGAAAAGATAACAAAAGAAAATATTAGTAGTCGGCCATTTTGGGAATCGAAAGAAAAAATATATTTTCTAACAGCTTGATATTCATACTAAATAGATGTGTAATTAATTTTACGAGTGAATCACTCTTTCATACGAAAACAAATGGTTAAATTCGCCCTTTTTTCTACCCGTTACTGTGGCCTAAGGCCTTAAGGGGAGATATACACCTAGATGGTCGAGGTCGACGATTTAGAAGCTATGAACATTCCGTCGACCGTAGAAGACCTATGGGCCTGGTATCGATGTTTCCATGTAAATTGACAAATGTCATGATTTATTCATTCCCAAATTTTCAAACGCGTTTTTCTCAAAACCACGTTTTTCAAATCGGGACCCAAAATTTCTCGAAAACCAATGAACCGATTGCCTTGAGGTTTTTTGTGGTTATTCTATACACCATTATCTAGTACTTGCAATAGGATTTTTTTTCCGTTACTTAGTTTTTGTTTTATAGGCAAAATAATAACTAATGTTTGGCCCAAAAATCACTATTTATGTTCAAACGTCCGCCATTTTGTCATAAATCGATATTTTCAAAATCGGCTATGACAAGTACTAGATTATAGTATCTAATTTAATAATCTTTTTGGTTTTTTTTTCAGATGATTTTTGAAGAAACGCTAGTGGGTACCGTATACGAAGATTTTTTTACGACGCTCCAAGGATCATACAATATCCTTGTATATTTTTGATATTTTTGAATAAAGAAAAGTAAACATAATTTTGAAACATAATTAAAACCTCAATCCGAAATTTCAAATAGTTTTCGTTGAAAAAATTCACAAAAAAGACCTTTTTTCGGCTCCTAGGTGTATATCTCCCCTTAATTTTGTTTTAAACGTCGCTTTTGAAAACGAAACAGTGCCAAAGCGCATGCACATGCTTATGTTAAATAATAATTTGCGGATACGACAAAATTGTGGATTATTCCGATTTTTTCTTATAAAAAAATAATACACTTTTTTTCGACTCCATTCGAGCATACCGAAAACTTTTTTTTCGTCATCCAGCATAGTCGATACTTCGGAAAAGGGGATATTTCCTTTCCGAGGGTGTTTCCGAACTTTCGACATTTACTACCCGGTGGATTGCGGTGCTCGGTCAATTTCAAAATGACAACAACTTTCCTCTCTCGGGATACACGAGTGAAACAAAAAAAAAACGGGAGACAGAACCGCATTTACGCCGGTAGTAAGAGGCAAAGAAGGGCGGGGGGCTGGGATGCAGGGGATGATGCCGAGAGGGAGGACCGCTTTGCCGCACGAACAATGGTCCAATTCAACTTCTGTGAGTGAGGACGAGAGCAGCCCGGCAAGACTCTCTTCTCGACGCTCTCGTTGAAGGAAAAAGTTTCATCGAGCCTCGGGGGAAGTGTCTAAAAGTCGAATGTTGAAAGTAGGATGCTCAAGCAGAAATCTGATACTCGGGCTACAACAGAGACCCTCCACAACGTCTTTTTCCTCTCGGCGGTCAACCCACAGTTTTTATGCACACGTATATGTATAAATAATCGATAAATATGCATAAAACTTTGTACGTTATAGCCGAAGAGTTATAATTTTTTTTTCTCACAGTTTTGTTCAATTGCGCAAGTATATACAAGTGTGCGGGTGTATACTTACTGACAAGGAACATCACTTAAGACTCCGCCTTCGATTTTGTTGAAACTCATTTATCTGAAAAAGCATTGAAAACTATCGGACACGTATTTTTTTTACCGGCGGACAAACGGTTTTAAGGAGGGAACCGCCCCTTAAAGAAATGCGCGTCATCCCTTAATTTAATTTTTTTTCAACACTTCTACAGTGGATTTTTCGTCGTCTTACATTTGAAGAATTTTCTTACATTCAGATCGGTGGACTGCTTGTGGGTGAAACTGCAAAATCACCCCCGACACGCTTTTCTTTGAGGGGTCGTTTCACCCCGTAAAACCGTTTTTCCGCGGATAAAAAATACGTGTGTAATAGTTGTCAATGCTTTATCACATATACGAGTTTCAACAAAATCGAAGGCGGACAATTAAGTGATGTTCCTTGTAAGTGCCTGTGTATTTAAAAAATTACATTGCCAGATCTTTAATGTTATGTATATCTGTATATAATAATATGTAATATGTAATGAAAAAATAATGATAATAATGATAATGATAACAATATTGTAATAATAATCAATAAAAGGGTGTAGTTCCGAAAAGGACATACCTCCGATTAATTTGGAATTTCGTGTACTCATGTATTTTAATTCGCTGATCATGAATATGATAGTAAAAATACTCGCAAATTTAATGTTTAAGGTCAAACTCACAAAAACTGATTTTCCAAGAGATTTTCTACCTTATTTTAATAAATGTTGATCTTAGAGCAAAATGTTTCATACAAAAGTTGTAGCCTTTAAAAAGATTGATCTTTTATATTCCATACAGTTTTTGTCTAAAACCATTCTGTTTCGAGAAAAATGGGATAATGCTCTAATAAATACATTTTGTTAAACTCTATTCGTTTCGATGTTATCTACTTACGAACTTTACCGCGGGAAGGTCGGAGTTTGTTTGTTGTGTGTTGTTTTTTGTGTAAGGCGGCAATTAAGTGATGTTCTTTGTAAGTGCCTATGTATTGAATAAATCACATTCCCAGCTCTTTATGTATATCTGTATCTAATAATATGTAATATGTAATAAAATAATAATGATATATGATAATGATGATGACGTAATAATGATACCAATAATATAATAATAATCAATAAAAGGGTGTAGTTCCGAAAAGGACATACCTCTTAGTAATTTGGAAATTCGTGCACCCATGTATTTTGGTTCGCTGATAATGAATATGATAGTGAAAATATCCGCAAATCTTATTTTCAAGGTCAAACTCACAAAAACTGATTTTTTTAAAGTTTTACTACTTTATTTTAATACATATTGATCTTAGAGAAAAATGTTTTGTACAAAAGTTGTAGCCTATGAAAAGATTGATCTTTTATGTTCTATACAGTTTTTGTCTAAAACCATTCTGTTTAGAGAAAAATGGGATAATGCTGTAATAAGTACATTTAGCTAAACTCCATTAGTTTCGATATTATCTACTTACACACTTTACCGCGGGGAGGTTAGAGTTTGTTTGGGTTTGTTTGTTGTGTGTTGTTTGGGTTGGTTTGCAATTGTTTGTTGTGTTGTGTGTTGTTTGTTGTTTGGGTATGCGTAAAGTGTTGAAGATCAAATTGCAACCTGCCCGCGGTAAAGTGAGTGAGTAGATAATATCGAAACTAATGGAGTTTAGCTAAATGTACTGTTTGGAGCATTATTCCATTTTTATCGAAATAAATCGGTTTTAGACAAAACTTGTATAGAACATAAAAGATCTATTTTTTTACAGGCTACAACTTTTGTAAGAAACATTTTTCTCTAAGATCAATATTTATTACAATAAAATAGAAAACCTTTTAAAAAATCATTTTTTGTGAGTTTTGACCTTGAAAATCAAATTTGCGGGTATTTTCACTATCATATTCGTGATCAGCGAGTAAAAATACATGGGTGCACAAAATTCCAAATTAATCGGAGGTATGTCCTTTTCGGAACATTATCCCAATAAAAATATCAATGGAGAGTCTGACCACCCGGAATAGGTGAATCTTTTTCAGTGCAAACTGAGGAAAAGCGTTGTCCGGAGGAATACATATACAGGATGTCCCTCTTATCTCTGCCACCCGAAATAACTCGGTAATTATCGACGTCGCAAAAAAATGTTCCAGACGGAAGTCGTATGGCCATCAAATGCGACCAATTTCTTTCATTTCGGTGGAGGCCTTGACGCACAGTGAAGGTCACCTTCACTTTTTTTTAATGGAATGGTACATTTTTTTTCAACCATCTTGTGAAGCACCTCCAGCCGCATAAAAGACATTGGGGGTCAAAGTCGTTCAAGGTCATTCAAGGTCACCTATTAAAATGAAATTCAAAAACAAAGATTTGTATCCTGGTTACTGACCTTGTATGACCTTGAACGACTTTGACCCCCTAATGTTTTTTATGCGGCTTGAGGTGCTCCACAAGAGGTGATCACCGTTTCTTTGCTTTCGAGGCACAGGGAATAAGAGGTCTTGTGACCTATTGTGACTGGGGATCGAAAATGGATTTATTTAGTCAATCTTGAATGCGGAAAATCGCGGCTTGATCCTGGCCATTAACGTCTGAGCCAAAACGGAATATCCATGGTGGCAAAGCCATGCTGTGTATCTGGTGAGATACAGCGGGATTAGTGCTGTGTGAGCTTTTGAAACCCAAGGAAATGGTCAGGGGCCAAACGGCATCAGCAGCAGCTGGAGCGTTTAAACGATAAATTAATTGAAAAAGGCCGTCGGTAGCATCAAATCGCCGAAAGGTGATTCCGGTGAACAACGCTTGACCCCGCGTTGCATTGGCGGTGCAAAAACGCTGATGGAACTGGAATGGGAGGGGCTCCCTCACATGGCGTATTCTCCGGACCTCGCCCCCAAGTGATTATCAGTTTTTCCGCTCGATGCACCACGCCTTGGAAGATACACTCTTTCGTAATAACGAGGAAGTCCAAAAATTGCTAGATCAGTGGATACCGTCCAAAGACAGGGCATTCTTTCAACGTGGGCGTCAGCTTTTGCCAGAGACGTGGGAAAAAGTGGCAACATCCGAGGGAAAGACCTTGATTGATGTAATCCACCAAGTTTCTACAATATACGCGCTTCATCCTATGTTGACACACTGGGTCATTTTGACCCGGGCGAATTTGAAATAAAATGCTCACTTTCCCAAAATTGAAAGTTTTCAATTATTTTTAACAACACTTTAATTTTATACTTTCCGAATTTCAATTATGCAGGCATGTTAAGGAATGTTTGAAGTGTAACGCGGATTTAAAAAAATAAAAACCGACCGAAGGGGTGTTAAAATAAAAACCGGCCAAAATGGGCCAGTCCATTTTGAAAATTTCAAAAAATCGAAAGCAAGCAAGACTCTAAGAAATCGACGATGATGAGCAATCAGAAGGGATTTTGTACTGTGCAGGAATTGCCGAATGAGTTTAGGTAAGAGATTTTCATAGTATAAACTTCAAACGCGTTTTTCTCGAAACAACGTTTTCAAAATCTAACTCCATCGTATCTCTAAAACTAATAAACCGATTCTCTTGAAATTTGAACCACATATTGTACACATGATTCGCAACAAGATGACCCTCGATGGTTTTGATATTTGGATTTTGATTTTTTTTTTTAGAAAAAATGCGAAAAAACGCGTTTGTTTACTTTTTTCGTTTTTCATTGGCCATTTTTTGATTTTTTGATAAAACTTTATATCCGAGGGTCATTTTGTAGCTGGTGTCATACTGAATCTAGTGGACTTTGATTTTTTTGTTTCAGACAAGCCGTCGACGAGTTGTGATGGAGCTACCCAGCCGACCTATTTTTGAGGCGATACGTTAAACTATAGTTATTGTACTTAAGAATGAATTAAAATGAATTAAACATTTTTAAAATGTATTTCAAGACTTTCTTTATCAAGCCCAACAACTTCTATATTCATATCTTTTATAAAATCATCAAAAAAAAATCGGGGAAATAGCCTTTTTTCGTGGCTCCAAAGTGGACTGGCCCCTTAGTGGCAGGTGCATGAAGTACGATCCGGGTCATATTGACCCAGTGTGTCAATATCATGGGCAAATATGAGTGTGTTAAAAAGTCTTCTCACTTTAGACGCTAAAAAAGGCTATTTTTCTGAATTTTGTTGACAGGTTTATATTATAAAAATTGATATGAAAGTTGTTACACTTAATAAGTACACTTTCGAAAAACATTTAATAAAAGTTTTTATATATTTATGTAACCCAACCAAACTTTAAACGCGTTTTTTCTCGAAACAACGTTTTTTGACGGCTTGTTGATAAAATCTTCGAAACTACTGAACGGATCCTTATAAAATTCTAACCACATATTCTTTCCAACTATAGCGCATATCAAGGATTTTTTAAATTCTGATATTTTCTAATTTTTTTGGCCAAAAATGGTGAAAAAACAGGTTTTTTTTGTTTTTTTTTAAAATGACCGCCATTTTGATATTTTTGCATATATCAAAAATCGTATGAATTGCGCTGTAGCCATTAACATACTGAATCTAAAACCGTTTGATTTTTTTGTGTCGGATGATCCATCTCCGAGATTTCATCAACAGCGCAGACCCACAATTTTCTTAGGACATTTTTTTAACTACATTTTCATCTTTAAATAGTAACTTAAATACATTTTTTTTCGTTTTTAATGTATTTATTAAGTGTAACACTTTTTATATTAATATCTATACTATAAACTTATCAAAAAGTTAATGAAAATAGCCTTTTTTAGCGTCTAAAGTGAGAAGACCCCACACGAAGGTCTTACATACCTTTGAAAAAAATGTATCGTTTATTTATTGGCTTAAACGATGTATAAACATTCCAAGAATGATATGGTTGATATGTATAAACCTCCCAAAAATGAAATGGTCCAAAGAAAAATGATTAAAAAACTTTGTATCCGTTTTTTTAAACGATTTTTCCAAAATCGGGCGGACTCGCAGCTTCTACAATTTTTAACCGATTGACTCCAAATTTCAACTGTAGCTTCTCAGATGGATTTTCTAGCGAAGTACGCACGATTTTTACGATCGATTGACAATTTTGGTTTTTATAAACAAATTAAAGCCCTTATTTAGTCGAAAAGGCGATGTTTTTTTAATGTGCCAAATTTGCAAGAGTTAATATTTCGTAATAATCGTTAGTACTTAGCTAGAAAAACTCGCGTAAATTACGGAAGATTATTTTTTTGGATTCTCATGTGCCTCTCCAATGAGTCCGCCCGTGGAGGGCCTAGAAAAAGTCGGTCTCTGTCTACCGGCCACTGGGCCGCCATTTTGGACTATTTTGGAAAATAAAAAATTGATTTGTGTACCAACAGATATGTAAAATAATGCCTCCAAACCTTATTCTGATTGCTTTATTAGTATTAGCACAAAAAATCCCAAAAAAAGCCTTATTTTTCCACCATCCAGAGGCATATAAGGCCTTCAAAAACGAAAAGAAAAACAGCGGGTATGAATGTAACCACCTAATTTATAATCCATGATTATATATGTCTTCAAAACAATTACATTCCGCGTTTTCTCTCGTTCAATAAAGTTCTTTTTCAAAGTGTACAAATCCAATCGAATAATCTTGAGCGAAAAAAGCCATTACACATATTGTTTTCAAAATGGAAAGTCAAGCGCCTGAGAATTCCAACTAGAATTCTGCCCCTCGAAGGGTCTTATTTTCCCAGCCGTTGCGATACAATTTGCGATTTGAATATAGCGATCGGCATTGAGCTCGGTCGACATTGTACGGCGATGATATCCAGTGGGGGATTGAAAAGAACGAAGAAAAAAAGAAAACTGCTGAAATGAATAAAAGATCGAATCGTCGAGTGGTCAATACGAGGCAGCTTTCCAGAGGTTTTAAGACTCTATATTCGACCGGATGTATGAAGTACGCGTTGGGGCCGGGAGGAGGCGGTGCCGGAGGGGTTGGTGCCGTTGAATACACATCTCCAGGTCCAATGACTGTGTTACGTATGTATATAAACAGCTGGTAATGCGGGACGTACTTCTCTATCAGGGGTTTACTCACGATTCCGGAAACGGTGATCTGCTGCTCGGTCGACAGCGGAAGTAGGTCAGTCAAGATGGCAGCTTCAAGAGCCTCGGTGAGCTCGGAGGGTGCGCAACCACCGCCCGGTTGTAGCCACCACTTTTCGGTGTAAGTGCCCATTATCACCCACTGGTACTTTCTCCCGTACATACCGAATCTTCGTCCAACCAGAAAAGTAAAGAGTTTGATGACCAGAGAGAGAAAAACAGACGGAGAAAAAACGAAACGTTGGAAAAAGGATGTAATTTTTCGGGGGTTGTTTTTTTTGACGTTACAGCAAGTATAGGGGCTGGGTTGAAATTCCGAACTTTGAATGATCAGAATGCTCAAAACTCCGAGAATTTTACACGAAAGACCAAAACTCCGAAAATCTTAAGGGGGCCGGGTTGAAATACCGAACGTTGAATGATCAGAACGCTCAAAACTCCGGAAAAATATACTCCCCCGAAAGATCAAAACTCCGAAAGAATTTTACACGAACGACCAAAACTCCGAAAATCTGAACACCGTGAAAATAATTTGGCTATGGAAGTTTTTAAAGTATCAAAATTTTCAATAAATCGACGAATTATTCAAAGATTTTTTTTTTATTAAGAAGTTATTTTACGTCAATTTTGAAATTTGTCTAGACAATGTTATACGGTTCTACATCATTTACAGTCAACTGTGTAGACTTTCGCTGGCATAATCTTGACGAACATTGTAATTTCGGAACATCAAAGTTCGGAATTTCAACCCCGCCCTCGTGACAAGATCATGCCAGCGAAAGTCTACACAGTTGACTGTAAATGATGTAGAACGTACAACATTGTCTGGACAAATTAAAAAATTGACGCAAAATCCCTTCTTAATAAAAAAAAGTCTCGCAATAAATCGTTGATTTATTGAAAACTTTGAAACTTTTAAAACTTCCATAGCCGAATTATTTTGACGGTGTTAAGATTTTCGGAGTTTTGGTCTTTCGTGTAAAATTCTTTTGGAGTTTTGATCTTTCGGGGTACTATTCTATCGGAGTTTGGAGCGTTCTGACCATTCAAAGTTCGGAAATTCAACCCGGCCCCATCTTGAATTTCGGAACATCAAAATTCGGAATTTTAAACCGTCGGAGCATTCAAAGTTCGGAATTTCAACCTGGCCCCCAATTATAGAGCAGCAAAACAGGCTTGTAGGAAATAATTGACTCGAAGTATCGTAATGCAGGTATATTACTTGTAGGCCTCGCAGAATATTCGTCTGGCCCAGGCCTCGTTGAAATTTCCTAGAATTATCCTAACGTCCTTTTCCTTGAGCTTCTCGAGGGCAGACGTGACTTCCGTCGCGAAGCTCTGGGTCTCGACCACTTCCATCCTGTTGTCGTCGAGATCAGCGACCAGCCTGTTGTGTGCCTAATTAATATCACACGAATGCCCTTAATTAATATATTATACACGCTTCCTTCGTACCCCGCCCGTCCACTTTACTGCCATAAATATTCAGTCGAAATTTCATCCCTTTATATCGCTTACCCCGCGTTCATTCATCCACGATTCGTGCTCTCCATTTTTTTTTTCGACAACTCTCGCTAAGTGCTCGCAGGAAACACCCTTTCCAGTCTGATTTTTACGCGGAAATATTTAAAATATGGAAAACGAAATGTACGTCTTTGTCGCGTATGCGGAACTAACTTGATCGAAAAACCACGGGAAATTATAACATTTGAAATTATGATATCAATTTAAAACATGATATTTAGTAGAATTTTTTAGAAATATACTCGGCTGGCGAAAAGTTCCCGAAAAAAAATTCAAAAAAGTTCGCCCATTTCGCCCATAGTTAACATAAATGGATTTAATAAACGGCATTTTGAAGGGGAGGAATTCACCTTTATTCCGTTTTTTAAAAAATGTTTACTGTCTTTTTTACGATTAGTACCATTTTTCAAAAACGACCATTTTTCGCCTTTTTATGTTCCTTTTCTGGTGGACCTCGTTTACAGACTATTTCTTTCAATGCATTTCTTTCACTGGAATCATAGGGGGGAAGCTCAAGCTTTAATTTTGTTTTTTTTTTTAATGCGACGTACAATATTTTTTTTTCTAAAGATATTTTGATTAAAAAAAGAGACAATTTGAAAAATAACGTGTAACGTGAAAACGACGAGGATTCAAGGAAAACCTCAAAATAGTAAAGAGTTACATCGGTTTTCGTTGATTTCGCAAGAATTTTTTCAGATTTTTTTTTCGAAACTTTTTTTTTCACCTATTTTTGCTAAAAAATCAGATGATTTAATTACGGCAACTCGAGAACTAAGAGGTTTGCGGTAAAATTTCAAGAGAGGGAAACATTAAAATTTTTTTTTTTTTTAAACAAAGTAATTATTTTAGATTTTTTTACATTTTTTTCACCCGATTTCGAAAATCGATACTTTCACTTTGGACTGCGGCCATTTATTTAAAAATTAATATTAAAAAAAATCCTTTAACAGAAAGAAAAATACTTTTTTCTCCGACTACGAGCTAGGTGTAACCTGTTGATGGTTTTTCAAGTCCTCTTGGAAAAAATGTATATAGCGCATTTTTGTGATGAGTAGTATTTGCCAGAAAAAAGAGCGTTCTGGAATAAAAAAAATTCCATTATGAGTTTAGGAGAATGAAAATAATTACATTCCGAAAACGAATCACTTAAAAAAAACTTTTTCTAATAGAACAAACTTCCATTCATCTACTTTAAAATGCATCTTTGATCATTTTTTTCGTATTCGGAATTTAATTATTTTCATTCAACCGTACCCAAAATGAAATGTGATGTTTTTCCAAAATGCTCAATTTGTTCTGGCAAATGCAACTCATCACAATAACACGCTATATTTTATTCGAAAAGGACTAGAAAAACCACGAAAAAATTATATTTTTCTCGGTCGCAAATCTCCACACCCTTAATCTTTCGTCGACACACTTATCTCCGATCACGATTTTGATACGCCGGGTCAATTTGGCCCAGATGGTGCTCTATCCACTTGCCATCAACAACCCTTCGGTCGATTTTTATTTTTTTTCCTCAAGGATACACCTTTTACGCTTCTATATCTCTGCATAATTAAAATTCACATTTAAAAAAATTATTAAAAATTTTCAATTTCGGAAAAGTGAGCTTTTTCGTTAAAATCCGTCCGGATTAAAATGACCCAGTGTATCAACGGAAGGTAAAAAAACGTATGGCCGCCTTATCATTGTCAGCCTGTATGTATGCCGAAAGAAGCACGCGATTCGACAATTTGTTCTTGCAACGCAATTTTAATTAAATTTCCGCCGCGTCGTATGCGCGAGGAAGGTCGAAAGAGATTCCGGATGTGCGGCTGCTTCTCTCGCGGTGGCGCGCATGGGGGTCGCCTTTAATGGATCATATAATGTATTCGATGATGAGAGTGCTGGGCGACGTCTGCACGTAATATCATCGTATGTACACGAGGCGCAAGAGCTCGCATAAGCAAAGTACAGACGATGAAAAGGGCTGGCGAGGTTACGAGGAGGAATGACGCTGGCGTGTACACACCCCCGTAGCTCCTGTTCGCCTCTCCAACGTACGCTTTTCGCGTATGAACGTTTTGCAAACTTATATATATATATATATATATATATATATATATATATATATATATATACCGGGTGTCCCATTTCAATCTTGCACCTGATTTATATCGAAAATACTGCTCCGAACAAGTACTAAGTATAATAAACCTTTTAGGGCTCAAAGGGGGACGTTAAAAGAAATTGTTCCAAAATTCAAAATGGGGACGTTAAGTTGGCCTACATGTGTTTTTAAAATGAGTTCATAAATGTTTTTTTACCAAGATATTTAAGAGGCCAAAACTAACAACTTTTGTAGGAGAAGTTTTTTTGATAATGTTCATAATTTTTAGGCTAGAATACCATTTTTGACTATTTCAGCGCTATCCAGAATGTACCACGAGGAGGTACAGTCTTCAACATTCCTAATGTAAGCATGTATGTGTGTGGGTATGCGTTTGTTTGGGTTTGTTTGCGTTCGTTTGGGTTTGTTCCATAAACCAAACAAGAATTGGGTCTCTGCGGCTCGGAGAAACTTACAGACTAATAACTATTGTCGAAACAGTTTCTTGATAACATTCATAATTTTTAGGTTAGAATACCATTGTCTCAAAGTCTTCAACATCCCTAGTGTAAGTGTGCGTGTCTGTCTGGGTGTTCGAAAACCCAAACAAACATTAGGTTTCTGCGGCTCGTCATTTCCGTTGTCAAGCTAACCCAAACAAACTCACACGGTTTGGGTTATCGAACAAATCCAAACGAACGCAAACAAATCCGTAAAAACTCATACCTAGACCCACATCCATACATGCACACTTATATTAGGGGTGCTTGAAGACCTCCTCGTGGTACATTCCGGAAGCCAAAAATGGTATTCTAACCTAAAAATGATGAACGTTATCAAGAAACTTTTCCTACGAAAGTTGTTAATTTGGGCCTCATAAATGTTTTGGTGAAAAAAAAACATTTATGATCTCATTTTTTTTAAACATGTTGGCTGTGTTAACGTCCCCTGTTGGATTTGGACCAAAAAAGATTTTTTTATAACGTCCCCCTTTGAACTCAAAAAGGTTTATTATACTCAATATTTGATCGGAGCAGTATTTTTCGAGATAAATTAGGTTTAAGGTGAAAATGGGACACCCATATATATATATATATATATATATATATATATATATATATATATATATATATATATATATATATATATATATATATATATATATATAGGGTGTGCCTCTTATCTCTGCCACCCGTAATAACTCGATAATCATCGAAGTCCCAAAAAAATGTTCCAGACAAAAGTTGTACGGTGTGAAGGAGGCCATCAAATGCGACCTATTTTTTTTTTTCGACAGAGGCGCTGACGCACAGTGAAGGTCACCTCCATTTTTTAAAATGAAATGGTACATTTTTTCCAACCATCTTGTGGAGCACCTCAAGCCGCATAAAAAACATTGGGGGGTCAAAATCGTTCAGTATCGATGATACAAATCTAAATATCTCGGATCACTACCAACTATTTGCCAGTGATCTCAGATATTTAGATTTGTATTTTATTTCGATGGGTGACCTTGAATTACCTTATACGACTTTAACCCCCTAATGTTTTTAAAACCCTAAAAAAATTGGTCGCATTTGATGGCCCCCTTCACACCGTACAAGTTTGTCTGGAACATTTTTTTGTGACGTCGATAATTACCGAGTTATTTCGGGTGGCAGAGATAAGAGGAACACCCCGTATATATTTGGCATGTACATGCACTCTCCCTTATTTCAACGCAAGGGATATAGGGAATGGCGACGAGGCGGGTCTGTATAAACGCTACGTACACTCGTCGTCGTCTTCATCGACTCTTCTTGCTCTGGAAATAATCGTCCCTGGCTATCCGTCAGCCTGTGAATTATTTGATTGCGAAAGGACATACGATCCTCCCGCTATTAGTCGCGCAATCAATAATCGATAACCCTAAGCGATAAAACGCCAGCCCGTTGAAATACGTATCGAGGAAGAGTGCAAAATTCACGGTGCACCAAGCGTCCGTTATTTTATATTGGTAATGGGTATTAAACGATGAGCTTTAAATTTAACCAAAGTTGCAGAAGCTAATTTAACTTTTCAAGAGGGCGTAAAATAGTTTTTAGTGTCTGCCAGCTTGTGTTTCAATTTATGACGTACGGATTTCATGCCCCTGTGCATTTAAGAGATTGTGGAAACTATTTGATCAATTTGAACATCCATTTGAAAGGTTGTGATAACGAGGAGAATCGAGATGAAAAAATCTGTACAAGGACAAAGGACATTTTGAACCTCTATGTAGTTGGCTGTTCTTCTCGTTCTGAGGGAAGTATTCAAATTTGGTTGCAAACGAATCTTTGATTTTGGGGACGGAAAGATTCACGAAATGATCTTTGTGTAAATATGCTTGCTTTTGTGCAAAGATTGACTTCAAGACATGGGCGTGTATGTACCTAATGTTGAGTATGGGGATAATCTACTATATGAGGATGGTCCTAGGAGTCGAATTCTTCAAAATCATGTGTATATATACATATTTTAAATAAAATTTACATAAAAGTAAATATACATATATATTTACTGAATAATATAAACAAAATTAAATGTATATATATATACAATTTAATATATGTATGTATATTAAATAAAATTTCCATAATAGTCGATAATCACCTAACACACATAAAACATGAAACTGGATTTGATTATACGATCATGTTGACAATAATATCAAATTCATATCGACTAAACAAAAAAATCAACTAATTTTTTAATCTTTGAACTTTACCTCCAGTAGGTACTCAAGTAAATAAGTCTTGGCGTTCGTTTTTTTCTGCAAAGTAGCCTAACACTTTTCTAGTTGAATTATTTTCAACAATGTCATTTTCTATGTTCAGCAGTGACACATGAGAGAATCGTTGCTGAAACATTGTTGCCCTAAGTCACGGTTTTATCCGCATCACGGCGAAAAAGAAATTCTCTCTTAGCCGGCGGAGCTCACTGGAAGTACTTTTGCTGCGTGGAAAAGTTGATAGAAGTAAGGGCAGTACTCCTTTTTCATATGCTTTATTCATTTTTCATAATCTGTTGCATAATTTTTAAATTGGCGTGACATTTTCATGACCTTCTTCAACTTCTAACAAGGAAAGGTTGCAAGGTCGATCTCTCCGATTTCGATGAAATTTGGCATGCTTGTAGAATAGGTAAAAATAGGCCATACGTATTTTTTTATATCTGCGGAATCCGATTTTTAACGGTTGAAACGCACCCTCGAAAACAGGGGTGTTTTTCGTTTCGTCGCTAACGTTATCGTTCTCATCTCCAATGTATAGTACACGAAAAAATAAACATTGTTGCAATTTGAATTTTTTTCATATCTCGTACCGTTAAAACGTTATCGACGAAGAACGAAAAACACCCCAATTTTCGAGGGTGCGTTTCAACCCTTTAAAATCGGGTTCGGCAGATATAAAAAAATACGTGTCGCCTATTCTTAGCCATTCTACAAGCATGTCAAATTTCATCGAAATCGGAGAGATCGACCTCGCAACCTCTCCTTGTAAGGCTGACCTCAATTATAAAAATTTCGAAACACGTATTGACGAAATTCTCTCCGTTCTTCACATCTAATTAAAAAAATGCATCAACTTCACAAACAAACGGTACATTCTCAAATCGGCGTTTAAGATTTACAGTGACATTATCTCTACTACTTGATAGTCAATGTTAATGTTCCAGTATTCTTCTTGCTGTCTATCAACCGGCAAATCTAATGTATTACTTTGACCCACTGTTGACTCAATTGCGAAGTTTGAATATCCATTTAATTAGGACGTTAAATTTGCATGGTTAGAATGCAACAATTTTTTTTCTTTAATTTTTCATTTTTTTATGTTTATCATTTTTCACCAACTAGAGTCGGAAATCCCTTATAAAAGTGCGTCAAAATGTTTGAGTCATCTTTACAGCTTAAATCGGCCGAAAAAATTCTAACTGTTAAAAATAATGAATTTTCGTTGCACTCCAACGATGCAAAATTCAGCATCTAATTTCAGCATTTTATTTACGTAATGAAATAGCTACTTTTTATGCAAATTACGAAATTACGACGAAGGAAATAGTTCAAGTTTCATTAAATCATTCTTTTATGCTTGTTTGTATGAAACTTGAATAAAATTAATCGTAGATTCGGTAATTCTTTAGATAAGTGACGTTTCCTAAAAGAATGTGCTTAACATTGTTTTGGCTATTTTCGCCTTTATTACCCAAACAAACGCAAACAAACTCCTTTATTAAAACCCTCACGCCATAAGGGGTTGGGTTTGTTTGTATTTAGGCTTCTTTTATAAATCCCCCCATCCGCCACCTCGAAAATAGGCGTCGAAATGTTAAAAAATGCCCTATTTTATCAGGTGATTCCGCGAACTTTAAAACCCCATAACTTTTTACGAAGGGGGGGGGGCGGAATTTCAGCTTCCCCCGATTAAATACCATCATTTATAACCCAATAAATGAGAAAATAGCACAAAAAAGTCAAGCTCATTTTTCGAAAAAGTCACTTATCTAAAGAATTACCATCAATTATTTGAATTCAATTATTTTCGATCTTTTTTGTCCTCGAAGGGCATCGGGCTTACTGGGGGCCGTGCCCACCTCTTCACCCTCCTGGCTGCGCCGACGAATATACGAACGAAAAAATAGTCGAACTATACAATTTAAAAAAGGATTTGACGTATCCATCTCGATTGGCACGCACACACCGCAAAGTCGATATTGTTTTCGATGCTTTATTCGTTCTCCAATTGACGTTTGCATGAATCTATATACATTTCTAGATAAACCCACACACACACGTTTGTTCTACATGACAATCGTTTGAGGAAATGCCCCGAGACTTGTTTCTTTCGATGTTGCAACGCCATCGATGGAGCAGTCATTGCTATTTTTATTGTTATTTTTTTCCAATAGCAAGTGTCTTTCCGCAAAAGCAGGGGTAAGAAGAGAATCGCCCAGTGTCCGTGGTACATCCCGCGTTTATAGAGAATGCGGATTGTACACCGGTGGTGCGGGGATGGGATTTATCGATATCGCGTGTTCCGCGCTCACTTTCGATTTCGACTACACGCGAGCCAGAGGCGTATGAAATTCCCGAGGAAATCGAAAAGCCGAGGGTGTGAATTTTCCTCCTGCAGTCTCGATAATGGCTCTCGCGTGTGTTTATATAGATATACATGTATCCGGGTATACACGTGCATCGGGTCTTTTCGTAATATACACTTCGATCGAGTTTTTCCGCGCAGTTCTCGCGGTCGCAATAGTCTCCCCCCGGGGGATGGCAACGCGCCTGCATGCCTCGACTGTTCGAGCCATTTCATTTTTTCCACTTTTTTTGTTGTTCCAAGAAATTGAACATCAAGGGGCGTCCAATGTCAATCTGCCGTACATGAAGGTAGCTGGATCCTCCGATCGGTTGTCCTACACGTACAACCGAGCGTCCCGGAAATCGAATGTGTTTGTTTTTTCAATTCGCACTTTCGACCTCGAGGGACAGAGCCCTTCTTGTTGATCAAACGCGACCTGGCGAGCTGGCGGAAGAAAAAAAAAGTAGACAAGCGGGACTGTGAGATAAATAGTCCAGTAAAAGAGACAAAAACCCAACACTTTTCAGCGTAGAATATGAATTTTTGACTGAAGGTGAATGGTTGCTTACTGAAAGTAACCCCAATAAAATTTTGCTCATCAACTAGCCTCAACCCTAAGAAATAGGGGTTGAAAACTTAACGGGTTATACGCAGTTAGAAATTTCAAAAAATCGATTTTTTTTAATTGCTTTTTCGGAATGTACAAAAATGTGAGTATATTCCCTGAAAATTTCAAATCGATCCAGCGAATATTCTCGGAAATACACACATATTTGTAAGGACGCTCAGAGCGCCACAAAGTTGACTGTTGAAACTTCAAACGCGTTTTTCTCAAAACGGTGTTTTCAAAGTCGGTGAGCACGATTTCTCAAAAACGGCTCAACCGATCGGTCTGCAATTTTAACGCAACCTTGTCAGATATATTCTTCAGATATTGATCGAAGGAATGAGATTTCCGATAATTATTTCTATTTTTTTTCAACGATTAAACGAAAAAAATTTGGTTGAAAATCGAAATTGTTTTTTTCCGGAGCCACCATTTTGTCAAAAATTAAAATTTCGACTATTCCTTCGATGAATATCTGGATTCATCTATCCCCTAAAAGAATCTTTTTGGTTTTTCCATTTTGGATAATCCAAACCGGAGATACTTTGCTCACCGCCGGACACTTTTTTTCCGGGGACCTCCAGGAGACTTCCCTCAGGAGCAATGTTAATGAATATTTTTGAAAATAAAAAAATGCCAATCTAAAGCTAAAAGATGCCACTGCACTGCCTAATACTTTTCGTTTTGCCCAAATGAAATCCTTTTACAGAAAAAAAATCGTGAAAAACGACTTTTTTGGGCTTGCAACTACGTATAACGCCTCAAAAATCGCCGTATCTCGATAATTAATAGCCCGATCGAAAAAGGTTTCGAACAAAAGTCGTTTGGAATAATAAAGTTCGTATAAAGTTATCTAACGTCCAACCCTCTATGGCTGAAAATAGCTGCTTATCTTGTTTATTCAAATGACTTATTTTCTATTATACATAAAAATATTTTGTAATGTTTTAGTTTTATTTTTATATAATTTTTATGGCCACTGCGAAATGATGCCTAAAAAATGGCGCCTAACGGTGGAGCTCCTACTCCTTGAAAAGTTGTCTGGAAGAAGAAAACCAAAAAGATTATTCAGTAGGGAAAACTAGAGGCGTACGGAGAATTTTTTTTTCTATAAAAATTAACAAAATCGTCGCCATTTGAAAATTTAGTGACAAATTGGGCATTTTATTCGACAGTTTTTCGTTGAAAAAAATGGGAAGTTTTCAAATGAAAAAAAAAAACGCTTTCGTACTACGTTAAGAAATGGCGCGAAGAGTTATGTGGAAAAACTTGAGACTGATACCTTGAAAACTCTTCGTTTGCAATCTTGTACCGTTTTGAAGAACGACGTTTCGAGAAAAACGCGTTTAAAGTTTCGAGTAAGAGATCTGCCCGCGCCAGGTCTCACGTAGCTTGCGAATCCTTTTTGCTATCAAGGAACATCACTTAAGTGTCCGCCGTCGATTTTGTTGAAACTCGTATATGTGATAAACCATTGAAAACTTTTAGATAGGTATTTTTTTATCTGCGGAAAAACGGATTTAGGGGGGAAACGTGTCGAGGGGTGGTTTTGCAGTTTCACCCACAACCAGTCGACCGATCGGAATGAAACTAAAGCCAAAATTCTTCTAATGTAAAGCGACGAAAATCCACTATAGAATAATTGAAAAAAATAAATTAACGGGTGGCACGCCTTTCTTTGAGGGGTCGTTTGTACCATGAAAAACATTTTTCCGCAGATGAAAAAATACGTGTCTAATAGTTTTCAACCCTTTATCACATATATGAGTTTCAACAAAATTAAAGGCGGACACTTAAGAGGTTATATACAGTTAAAATGTGCGAAACATCGATTTTTAATTTTTTTGTTATGTACATATGTTTAAGTACACACACAGAGAAAGTTTTTTGTCAATCCGGCGAATATTCTCGAAGTTACACACACATTTGTAATGACGTGTCAGAGCGGTCAAAAGTGCTTTTCAAACTTTAAACGCGTTTTTCTCAAAACTGTGTTTTTAAAGTCGGTGAGCAAGGTTTCTCGGAAACAGCTGAACCGATCAGTCTCAAATTTTAACACAATTTTTCAAGTATATTTTTTAGTAACTAATCAAAGGATTTTTCTTACCGATAAATATTTTCCATTTTATAAACAATTTAAGGTAGTACGAGCGCGCAATCTTGATTTCTATAGATTTTGTTCAAATTTTAACCAGACATTGTTCATATCATTATGCACGTTTGAGTGAAATTTCAGAATAGTCAACTATTTAGATTAAGAGATAATGGGTTTTATAATTGCAACCTTTAATACTGCAGGGTCTGCAGTATTAAAGGAAATTTGGACAGAATAATTTTCCGCACAAAATATTTGTCCCCTATAATAAGAAGACATACGGCAACACCGCAGAACAGTATTGTTCAATATTTCGAGAAAAAAATAATTATCGTGTTCCAAAAGTTAAAAATGTTGTCCAAAAAAAAATTTGTATCATAAATATTAATATTTTATATTGTTTATGTTATCTTCATTGACAAATAAAAATGTTGGTTCATTCATAACTAATTAAAAACGTTGTTCGATTAAAACTTACTTCTAAATAAAAATTTGTGTTGCAGTATTATTTTAAATATGCTGCGCAAACTCACGTCATTGGATACGTGGATCGATGCGGTGTTGCCATATGTCTTCTTATTACAGGGGACAAATGTTTTTTACGGAACATTATTCTGTCTAAATTTCAATGCAGACCCTGCAGTGTTAAAAGTTGCAATTTTAAAACCCATTATCTCCCAATCTAAATGGTCGACTGTTCTGAAATTTCAATCAAACATGCATAATGATATGAACAATGTCTAGTTAAAATTTAAACAAAATCTATACAAATCAAGATTGCGCGCTCGTACTACCTTTAGGCCTAAATTTTTGTCAAAAATCGATGCTTTTTTTGAGAAGCTGCCATTTTGTCAAAAATTATGATTTTTCTTATTCCTTCGATCAATTACAAGATAATCCATTACATTAACAAAATATCTTTGGTTTTTCATTTTAGATTATCCAGTCCAGAGATATCGTGCTCACCGCAAGACGCCTTTTTTAGAGGTGCTCCCGGAGATCAGCCATAGCAGTTTTCAAAGTAATCAGTTTTACAAACAAAAATGTTAAAATACGGTTAAAAGTTACCATAATATGTGTACAAACTTTTACGTTAATAGATTTAAGGGTCTTCTCAAGAAACATTCTTGAAAAATCGATCTTTTTGGGCCTCCTGACGGTATATAACCCCTTGAGTGATGTTCCTTGTAAGAAAGGCTGTAGCGGCCGGAATAATTCGAATTTCGCGACCAAAATTTAACAGCAAGTTCATAAAAGCCCCTAATTTTGGAAAATGCAAAGAAAACCAATTAAAAAAAAATGTACACTGGAATGTTCCCTTGCATCTCATATTTCGATATATTTTTCATTTATGGATGTGTTATCCATATTATGATTGCGGTATCAATACCACCATCAACCATTGAGAATATTACTATCCCCTCTTTTATCACGGGCGTTTTTTTGTGAATACCATGAGCTTTTCTCACAGTGCAAGGGTTGAAACGTGAACGACCAACAAACGTAGCTCAATTTTGCGTGACTCAGTCGACGTGGAACCATCGGAAGCGCACTTTGATTAGGATGCAGGTACACGAATCGCACGCAATAACGTATAACAACGAGGCGTAAATTGGAATCGCACCGAGCGGGTTAGCATTGAAATCGCTCGTATTCACGATTGCGCGGCGTTTCGTTTCGGGAAGCCTTCACACGTTTCGCATATGCGATCCTTGTCTGGCCTAGAGCGAATTGGAAGGATAGTGGAAAAGTGACGCGTCGGGGGGGGGGGGGGGGGACAAAACGGGCGGGGGATGCCGCCGAAGCGGAATAATGTATGTATGAGCCGTCGAAGATGTAATCGGGTTTAATTAAAGTCTGTGACCTAGAAACGCGGTTATATATTAATCCGGAGCTTGGTGTATAAGGGACGATGCCGTTTACACGAAGGGACGAAGGGAAATGCATACGCGATAAGCGCTTTCGTGTATCGATGTAGAAATCGCCCAGGTGAGTGGAGGGGAGGGGGGGTATAGAAGTTTTTGTTTCCTTCGAGCAATTCGCCGAGGGCGAATCGTCGACGCGTGCGACGGTTCCGCAAACCACAAAGGGACGTTGCGAATTAATGGTAAAATTCAGTGAACGCGAAATTATACGTCGAGAATATTGTAGGATAGGAAACAAAGGATATGCGCATGAGCAAGTCGCTCGAAACTGCATCGGAAATTTTTCCGACGCCGATCAATCCCGATGATTCGTCGTTATTGAATGTGGAGGGGAAAAAAACCCTCCTCGTTATTTTAATTAATTTTTTCTTCTCCTAGGTTTTCTATAGTCATTTTAATTTATAGTAAATTTTGCTCTTGTTTTTTGTTGGGTAAAGAAATAGCGATGAGGTTTTTATTTCTATTCACGTTAAAGAAGAATTATAATTATAAAGTTTATATGTAAAAAAATAGTTTAAAAAAAACGTGCTTTTATTTGAGGCCACAGGCCACAGTAACGGGTGTAAAATCATGTGCGAATTTAACATTTTTTTTTGCATGAAAAAGAGATTCACTTATAAAATCAATTACACATCTATTGAGTATGAATATCAAGCTGTTAGAATTTTTCTTTCGATGTACAAAATGGCCGACTACTCGAAACTTCTCGCAACGGCTTTTTTCCAATTGGCGTGACGAATAACTTCAACAATTTTCACTCGATTTACTTCAAATTTAAAATTTATGTTCCTAATTGCATTTCGCAGAGAAGTCCGTACGGAATTTCTGATTAATCGGGAAAATTTTCATTTTGTGAGCAGTTTATGAGCAGTTGTAACAAATTATTCACTGAAAACTCATTTCTTATGTTCAAATACCTACAACTTTTGAATAAAACAATATTTTTTAAATTCCGTACGTACTTCTCTAGGTATTCTAATGTAGATTGACGAGAATTTTCGTTTTTTGTTCTAGGTAAAAAATTGGGAATGCTAAATGTCATGCCGCGGGGCGCCTAAAAAAAGATAACAAAAGAAAATATCAGTAGTCGGCCATTTTGTACATCGAAAAGAAAAAATATACGTTTCCTAACAGCTTGATATTCATACTAAATAGATGGGTAATTAATTTTATGAGTGAATCACTTTTTCACACGAAAAAAAAATGGTCAAACTCGCGAATGATTTTATACCCGTTACTGTGGCCTGAAGCCTTAATGTATTTACTAAAAAGGAGAAAATAATTTTTTGCCAAGTCACCTATATGTGACTATAAATATAAGCATGGGGCAACTTTTTTCAATGTTCAATAAATTTGACCAATTCAGTTTCACTAACGTTATTCAATTTGGCACAATAGTGATTGGTGAAATTGTTATGACACGTTTACAATCAGAGTCAGGATTTTTATTTAAGAAATCTAGGGTTGCTTTACGGTAAATTAAATACAGTTGATATGTTAACGGATTTATGTAAATTAAAGATTATATGGCTAAATTTCGAGCGCCCCAAGCTTTCATTTATAGTCACATATAGGTGACTTGATAGAAAAATATTTTATACTTTTTAGTATTTACAATAAATAAAAACTTGTTTTTGAAAATATTTTTTTACATATAAATTATTTTCTTTTTTGGTCATTAATTGATTTTACTAGTTGGTGGTTACTAATAGTTTACTAGTTTACGAGTTTGTACGTTAGGAATATGGAATGATTGTAAAAAATAACAAAGACTGTAATTAGGATTGAACTTATAACAAATTGCTGCACATACATTTTTCATATACAAATACAGTCGGCTAAGAATTTCTTTGTATGTGTTAGTAAGATTTTATATGGATGATTATATATCGCTAATTGTACATGAAAAATTGACAATTTTATAGTTTTTTTTTTTAAGTTGAATCATGCATTGTCACTTTTTAGATGGATGTTTGCAAAATGTCGGAGCTCTAACAAGGAACATCACTTTGGTGTCCTCCTCCGATTTTGTTGGAACTTTTTTATGTGGAAGAGTATTAAAAACTAAGAGACACGTATTTTTTTATCGGCGGAAAAACGGTTCTAAGGGGTGAAACACACCCTCGAAAATGGGGGTGTTTTTTGTTTATCATCGATAACGTTATCATCCTCATCTCCAATGTCTAGTACAAAAAAAATAAACATTGTTGCAATTTGATTTTTTTTTATATCTCGTACCATTAAATCGTTATCGAGGAAAAACGAAAAACATCCCCATTTTTGAGGGTGCGTCCCACCCCTTAAAACCGATTTTCCGCCGATAAAAAAATACGTGTCTCTTAGTTTTTGATACTCTTCCACATAAAAAAGTTTCAAGAAAATCGGAGGAGGACACCAAAGTGATGTTCCTTGGAAGTAGCCGGAAAGTGGGTGAAATATCGATATTCCGTTTTGCATCTTACAGAATGTCAAGTTAAATAAAAGCTTCTAGGAACAATAGTGACATGATGAAAAAGGCAACAAAAATTATCACGGTAAAATAAATAATAATCTGAAAAATAATCATTAAATCACGGGAAAGGCAATAATAATCATGAAGATGAAAAAAATAATAAGATAGTGAGAAAGGCAACAAAAATGATTACGCCGGAAAAAAAATACGAAAAAGGCAATACAAATTATAACGGTAAAATAAATAATAATCTAAAAAATAATAATTAAATCACGTGAAAGGCAATAATAACCATGACGATGAAAATAAATGAATAGTAAGATATTGAAAAAAGCAATTAAAATTCTCACAGTAAAATGAATAATAACTAAAAAAATGATAATAAACGACGAGGAAGGCAGTAAGAATTATAACGTTAAAAAATGACAATGTCTCACACTTTTTCTCTTATTCACAATAAAATAAATTTAAAAAAAAACATAAAACATCCATGAATAAACAAAAATAATAACAATGAACAAGACAACGAGAATTGTCACTTTGAAAAAACAATCACTTACGATAAAAAAAAGTTCCAAGGTAATCGTCGCAAGGTATGAACGGAATGAGATTAAAAAACCGACGAGTCTCGCCGTTACGAATCGAAATGAAGATCAATCTCCCAGAAAGTTGCAGCTACCTAGACCATTAGACGTTGAATTAATATTCATTGTTATTTTATTTTCTATTTTCATTTAATTATTTCGTAAAGCAGACCAGGTGAGCGTGCGGCTCGCCAATGGAAAGTTGTAAAAATATCTACGACCGCTCCGGACATGTCTGTACGAACGCGGCACGTTCTTAATTACCATAAAAGACTTTTTTTCAGCATTTTTACATATCCGCGTGTCGCGGGCTCGTAAAAAGTGTAATTCTATGCGAAATGAGTGTAAAAATGTATAAGTGAAGATGTACTACGTATTCGCATCTCGCTGAAATGATTAACCCCATATTCCTGCACGCATTACATTACATTTCCCGGCTCGCTTTATTGCTCCACCCGTTTTACAGGCGAGAGCTCCACGTCGGGCATCCGTACAGTATCCTCGGTTTATTCCAGAAAATAATGAACGACCGTGAGGGCTTTCTCGATATGCCTCGCACATATCTATAGTCTCGCTATTCTATCAGCCCAGAAGTTGTTTCGAAATATGTACTCGGAGGGAAGCCTTTCAGGTATCACCAAGTACATATTCCTTCCAGGACGAGAACAAAGCGGAGAGAAAAGGAAGAAAAAAAAACGAGTCTAAAGAGGAAAGCCGTTTCGAGAGCGGAGAATAATTGAAGAAAAAAAATATTTTGTCGATTCCATTCAAGTGACAGGTTTTTCCTCAATAAATATAAAATCAATCAAAAATTATAATAATAATAAAAACATCCCTTGTTTCCATGCTTCGCCTGGTTTTTACGATTCCATTACATTGACCCGTCACCTTTTCCCAGTTCCTGAAGGTCCGTCCGATCGTCCGAGTACCGTTGATCAATCGTACGATTAATTTTCGATTAACGGGTTATGCCAAGTTGAAAACAGCTCATTTTTGGGATTTTTTAAAAGATAATTGTCATGATAAATTCTTACAAAAATGAAGTATTTCAAAAAGTATCATCTGAAGAACAATCTGTAATTTTTTTGTGTAAAAGTTTTTACCAATAATCGATTTACAGCTGATCTCCGGGAAGTATCTCTCGAAACATTTTTTTGCGGTGAGCAATGCCCTTTTGAAACAGATTATCCAACATGAAAACATACAAACAGATATCGTTACTATATTCGTTTATCCTATGATTAATCGAAGGAACTTCCGAATTATCAATTTATAAAAATATGGCGTTTGTTCAAACTGAGTCTTGTTTTTTGCGAAACGAATTGGCATTTTTCGTTCATCAAATCAAAAGTAGGCATTGGAAAAGAAATCCAGGCAGATCGATGCACCATTTTTTGTGATACTCTACTCACCGACATTGAAAATGTACTTCGAGAAAAAAGCGTTTAAGGGGTAACATCACTCTAGCAGCCGAAAAGAAGCCCTAACTTTGGCGATTTTTTTTTAGTACAATTAAAGAGATAGGAATTCTTTGTAGAGGCATTATTTAGCATATATTTAGTTATAGAATTTTTAAAAATTATTATTTTTGAACAAAATGGCGGCGCGAGAGCTAAACTTCGAAATGATCTTTAGAAAAGCAACACCTCCAGTAGTGAACAAATTTCTTGTGAAATAAAAGATCTGGAACGAAACACCAAAAAAAGTTAAATTTATATACTATTGGCTATAGAAGTATGTAGGGATTTTTTATTTAATCAAATTTTTGGAAAAATGGTGATAAAAAAATCGATTTTTTGGTCAAATAATAAGAGGTAAATTGTTCATAAAATAAAAAGTTCCACTGAATCGAAAAACTCCTACGTACTTCTATGAAGGAAGTAATTCCGAAGCTACTGTCGAAATTTCATACTGTTCCATACAACCGTGTTGAAGTAATGTGTTCGCTAACATTGAAAAAGTGGTTTCGAGAAAAACAATTAAAAAAAAAAACGATTTTTTCAAAATCCTCGTGTGGTGTGACCCCTTAAAGCTTTGAACGACGTTCCGAGCGTTTTGATGGGTGTCGACATAACAGCCTATAAATCCGTCAATTATGATCCGATCACCTTAAAATGTTGAGGCAACATTAAGGGGTCCTCTCACTTTAGACGCTGAAAAAGGTCATTTTCATGAATTTTGGTGATAGGTTTATACTATAGATATAGGTATAAAAGTTGTTACACTTAATGAATAATTTTTTTTAAAAATATTTATTTGAGTCACTTTTTATAGATGAAAATGGTAGTCAAGAAAATGTCCTAAAAAAATTGTAGGTCTGCGCGTTTGATGAAATACCAGATATGGATCGCCCTAAACAAAAAGAAATCAAACGGTTTTAGATTCAGTATGTTAATGGCTACTGCGAACATACAGTTTTTGATATATACAAAAATAACAAACGCCGGACATTTTTTGAAAAAAAAAAACAAAAAAAAACGTGTTTTCCACCGTTTTTGGCAAACAAATAGTAAAAATCAAAATTTGAAAAATCCTTGATATCTGCTATAGCTATAGTTGTATAAAATATGTGGTTACATAAATACATACAATTTTTTTTTTATGTACTTCAGAAGTGTATTTATTAACAACTTTTATATTAATATTTATAATATAAACCAATAAAAAAGCCATGAAAATAGCCTTTTTTACGTGTAAAGTGAGAAGACCCCTTAATAAGATGATACACTCTCGAAATATATTGGTTTTGAAAAAAGTGATTTTTCGCCGTTTATCAGGCATAACCCCTCAATTATCCCACCCGAATTTCGTTAGTCCCAAATTGCCCGAAATATCAAAAAGCCCATTAGCGTTGTTCGTACGGCTTTGATCTACAGAACTGCCGGCTATTCAACTTGCTCCAATTACTCGCCAGTTTGTACAACCCCAGCGGGTCCGGATGACGGTCTCAAGAATTTGGTATTTCCGACAAGAGGTCAAAAGCCAGCGGTGGAAAAAGAGAAAATGAGAAGGAAAAGAGAGTAAAATACGACAAGGCGGTGGCATTCAACGGGGAGACTGTGAAAAGAGAAGTTACGGGAAACGTTAGGATATGCAAATATACGCGAAGAATTATTCAGGACGGTAGGAGTTCATTTGTATACGAACTCGATTCCATTGATAGCAGAGAAAGAGGAAAGAGTCTGCACCGTGCATGCTCCTCTCCGCCGCTGTACATCGAAATTCACGGCGTAAGAAAAGATCCCCCGTGTATTTTTCATTCAAAGGCTGAATCGTCAAAGCTAGGCGATTTAGTCGCCCGCCGCGATCTTCAGAATGAAGAAAGTATCGGAAAGAGTTAGGGGATGAACAACAACGGGATCGACGTCAACGGAGCGGAGAATGAGCGCGGTTTGGCAAAAGGAAGAGGCTTTATATACGGATGTGGATATTGACACTGGTTGGGAGGCTTTTCCACATCCAATCCCTTTTCATCGTAGCACTGCTTTCCTTGGACACCCAAAGGAGGGACAGCCAGAGGGAGAAGGATGGCAAAGAGAGGATTTGTCGAGGTTAGCGTCCCGAGATTAAATTCGTGATGTTTAGCGAGTCCTCGAGGCTCGCAATGTAAATCGCGTTCAGTCGCAAATCCTGCTCTCGCTTTCTCCGCATGGATTTTCCTGAGGGTACAAACGCATGAGGGTACGCGCTCGGGCATATATCTGTATCGGCCTATTTCTCGCTATTACTGTATAGGGGTGAAAGAGAGACTGCCAGCAGTGCACCAGCCTTTACTGGGGAGGAATGTTGGGGAATATAATACCTGTGCTTCAGGACGCGGCTTTACTAGGGAAGCGAGCTGAGGGTGGGAAAGAGAGAGAAGGTAACTTTCACGCTTTCGTCTTTCCATCGCCACCCTTCTTTCTCTCGCTCTGTATCTCCCTCTCTCCCGCTCTCGCGCACGCTCATTTCAACCTACGCGTGGTAAAATTTGTCCCTCATGTACCAGAGACCAGCAGAGTGAAATTAATCATTAGATCCTAGCTGAAGCAGAGCTCTGCGAGTTGCTACGGAACGTTTGCCGGCAGAGGGAAAGGGGTCGCGGGGGTGGTATGCAGACGGAATGCGTACGTGTATTCGTACCTGGATATACAGGGTGCAGAAAAAGTGATCTCCGATTTTATCAGGACGTTATTCAACGTCCTGATAAAATCGGAGATCTCTTTTCTCGCTGTTTTCCAGCAGAACGCGTTACCAGAACTGCGGGCGTGTAGTTTGAGGCCTTAGGCCTCATAAAATTAACTCATTCACTCATAAAATTATTTACACATCTATTTAGTATGAATATCAAGGTGTTAGAATTTTTTTTGGTTTCGATGTACAAAACGGTCAATTACTAATACTTGTTGTTATGGATTCGGCTTCGATTCGGCCAATGAAGGTTTCCAAGGTCGCGATGGAAATAAACGTTTTTCTGTTTTACGGTTCGATCCTTGATTCGGATCCTCTTCAGAATTTTATTGATTCCACAAATTATGAATTCCAATTTATATAGATAGAGTTTACAAGATTTTATATAATTGTGCCGTTAAAAAAGGTTGGCAAAGAACGGTTCAGGGGCTTCAAAAATAATGAATTTGATGTGTTGCATTGGAGACCTTGCTTCACGAAGACTCACGTCAGACGCTAGCTGAATTTGCAGAATCATTGGGAGTTGATCACACGACGGTATCGGACGTTTGACAGCATTAGGAATGATTGTTTAAAATGAAACATTCATTTTCACGAAAATACAGCGAGAACTTATTTAACATCCCAAATATTATTAACCCTTTGTGGCATAGTAGATTTTGACGATTCAAAAGTGTTTTTTTTTTCATGAAATCTGGCGGTTGTAAATGCATTTCAAGGTTCCTAGGACCTTGAAACGCAACTACTAAAATATACCTATTGAATTTTTATTTTTCACCTAGCGGGTGTCATCAATGACGAAAGTGCAAAAAAACTAACTTTTTACATCATAAATCTGATTACGACTAATCTAGCACGTAAACCATAACCAAAAAATAGGTGAAAACTTGGTTTTTGATCCATTGAATACAAACACGAAGTCTAAACCGTCAAATTGAAAATGGCTGATGCAATATGGCGGCTGTAAATGGCAAAAACTATAGGATTTTTTCCAAATTTGACGATCTATTTTTTTTAGGGAGCTTATTTCATGTAACACAATAGGGATGAAAAATCAACAGTGTTGAATACAATGCAGCTAATGAAAATCTGATATTTGATTGAGTATACTGACATTTTAGCGCGCAGACGTTACTGAAAAAGGATTTCGGGACATTCGACAGTTCTGCTACACTGAACATCTATCTTATGCGGTACGCGTTTAGCATTGCCCAGAACTAAAGGCAAGGACATAGCTAATTTCTGGTTTCATTATTATTATAATTTTTTTTAAGTAAAAAGAAATTTAATGGAAAAAAAATTATTTTGGAAATTGTTTCGTTGAACTTATCTCGTATTTGACTTTTGTTTTTATCGATTTTATCAGTTTTAAGCTATTATTCAACGACGTTTTGCATTTATGGTCGCCATATTGCATCCGCCATATTGAATTCCCGAATTTTGAGTGCAGATTCGTAATCAGCGACCCCGAAAACCCCCGAGTACAAAATTATAAGCCAATTGCACGTACAGAGAAATGTATGCTTCAAAGGGTTAAGATAGTATATGCAAAGAATGGTGTGAGACGGAAATTTGGAAATGTGATACTAACGTTGGCCAGAGTATCCGGCATACGATGTGAATTTGAAACACATCAACCATCCCGTTATCGAGATATTCGCCCTTCAAATTGGCACTTGAATCACGCGCCGCATCGGACAAGTCCCGGAGGACATCATATTTCTGTTCATAATGAAAAAATGACGAGACAGAAGGTCATAAACAACGGTGGAGAAATAGATAGATGTTTGGGGGTCATTATGAAAAAATTATCACTTTTAACCATAAACTTTTCAATTTATGTGAGCTCAAAGTATAAAATACGTGATGAAACGTGATCGGCCGAGTGAGTTGATGCGGACAACTTGGCAACGCTGCACTGCACGTTCCCCCAGGTAGGGAATCAAAAGGCTGACGATGGAAACAAACTTGTGTGAGCCTTGTTCCACCGAGCCTGAGTGAGACAGACCTGGGCCAGGTTTCATTGCATCGTTTGGAGCAGCCTGGAACCAAGACTGGCTGCTTAGCCTAAACTCAGGGTTATTTCAAGCTTTATTCAGCCAGTGAATTTTAAGGCTAAAAAATCAAGGCTGGATGCAGGCTTGTTTCAGGTTGTGATAAAATTAAGTAAATTTTAAATAATATTTTTTCTGTACTTTCATGAAAAAAAAATTAGCAATAAATTTGTCGGGTGCGAAGGCACGAAAAACGAAAGCGAAGGAGGCAGCTCAGAACATTTAAACATATTCTCTTATCGATATTTATGAGGTACACAAAAAATTTTTTTCTCGTCACATACACATTTCGTATATACTCACTCTCTGGGGTTTGCGTACACTCTGTGTATTACGTGTCCCATAAACAATAAATAAAATAAAGTATTGTGTTTAAAATATTTTATATATATTTTATAACAAGTAATATAATGAATAATAAATATATATAATAAATAAAATGAATTCTTTACAAATTTATTGAATTTATCCCAATGTAGAATATAGAAAAGTAAAAAACAGGCCTCATATAACCTCGAGAAGAGTTTGGGATAAGCCTGGTCATAAATGCTCGTGAAGGCTTCATTAAGGCTCGTTTTGAACCTTGTTGTTTCGTCGTTTCAGGCTTAGTACAGGCTTTTCTACCAGCCTTTGGTCAAGCCTGTGTGCAACAGCCTGACACCGCGTTATCATTCAGGGGTTCAGCTAGGCCTGAAATCAGGCTGGTGCTCAGCCTGAATAAAAAAATGTGAGCCTTGTTTCAGAGCTTGGCGAGCCCTTTTTTCATCGTCAATTCCTACCTGGGTAGCGAGATTGTGCTCGCCAGCGACGTTGCCACATTTACGGACCGTATGTTCGAATGTTGGTATGTGAGCATGCGTATACGCAAACTTTCTATGTGCTGCCAAATGCCTCGGGCGAGCCCTGCTCAAAGTTTGCTACCACAGACAAGAGAACCGCTCTAAAACTCACTGTCAATTAATATGTGTCGTTTTTCAACTTTCTAATGGTATGATATTCTACATTTGTGGTTTGAAAGTAGGTCAATTCATTACTTTTGCAAAATCATTGCTCAGTTAAAAACTTGAACGTATATTTGCTTTCGAGTGGCACTGTCTCGCATGCAATACCTTAAGGGGTCTGCATAAGCCTGGGATTTCGAAAATACGATTTTTTTACCTACTTCAATTTCAGCTTAACGTTAAGATGAAACAAAGATTTTGTAAAAATTCTAAAAATTGACCGAACTATGACAATTTCTGTGAAGGGTCGGTAAACACGAACTGTGATTAGCGATCAGTTCATATACCGAAAGTACACAAGGGGTGTCTCAAAATGACCTGAAATTTGTATTTATTAACAAAACGTATTATTTATTTGAAAAAGTACGAATATTTTTATTTTAATATAAGGTACAAACATTGAGGTTATGTGTGGAACACAATATCCGACAAATAGCATAAACGGATCCACATTGAATGTGGATCATTTTGTCAAAAGAGTGAACGTTTGCAAACAGCGACGAGGCGCCCATTTATCGGATATTGTGTTCCACACATAACCTCCATGTTTGTACCTTATATGATAGTAAAAATATTCTTCCTTCTAGACAAATAATAGGTTTTATCAATAAATAAAAATGTCAGGTCATTTTGAGACACCCTATACTTTGATTTTTCATTTCGAACCATCCTTCGGGGCCGGGTTGAAATTCCGAACTTTGAATGCTCCGACGGTTCAAAATTCCAAATTTTAATGTTCCGAAATTCAAGATGGGGCCGGGTTGAAATTCCGAACTTTGAATGATCAGAACGCTCAAAACTCGGGAAGAATAGTACCCCGAAAGATCAAAACTCCGAAAATCTTAACACCGTCCAAATAATTCAGCTATGGAAGTTTTAGAAGTTTCAAAATTTTCAATAAATCGACGAATTATTTCAAGAATTTTTTTTTTATTAAGAAGTGATTTTGCGTCAATTTTGAAATTTGTCTAGACAATGTTACACGTTCCACATAATTCACAGTCAACTGTGTAGACTTTCGCTGGCATGATCTTGACATGGGGGCCGGGTTGAAATTCCGAACTTTGAATGCGCCGGTTGTTCAAAGTTCCTAATTTTACGGGGCTATACCAGTGTGAACGCTGAAAATTTGGGTGATTTTCGGGGGTTTTTTTGGAAGAAACGTAACTTAATTAAATGTTTCGGAAAATGAAGAATATATTTGGCTATATTTGACCTATATTACATAATGTTTATTATAGAAAAATATTGAGATTCAAGCGTCTTGTGCGCTGCCTTCGGAGGCGCCAAAGAAAAAGTTCCTTCACTGCTGACACGATTCCTGCCGATGGAGTAGCTGAAACCGAAAAAGGAAAAAAAATCGTTAAACTGGAAGGTATTTCCTGTACAATGACGTAGGATTTTCGAAAAATATCAAAATCTAACAAAATGGCGTAGTTATGAAAAAAGTCTGTTTTCTTCCCTATAAAATGGTCGTTTTTTTCAATGCCAAATCGTCAATTTTCATCCAATCAAGAATATCCTACGTCATTGTAGAGTAAATATATTCAAGAGTACTCAGTTCAAATTTAAAGTCGATCGGATAATTTCTCTTTGAGTTACAATGTCAGCAAATTTTAAGAATCTCATTTTATATTCTTGAAAGTATAAAAATCTCATCTCATGTTCTTGAAAGTATAAATTGTCGAAAAAGGCAATAAAAATCGATTTTTTGAAAGTGTCACACCGATATAGCCGCTTAATGTTCCGAAATTACAAGGGCCGTGAAGATTATGCCAGCGAAAGTCTACACAGTTGACTGTAAATAATGTAGAACGTATAACGTTGTATAAACAAATTTCAAAATTGTCGTAAAATCAATTCTCAATAGAAAAAAATTCTTGAAATGATTCATCGACTTATTGAAAATTTTTAAACTTTTAAAACTTTCATATGCGAATTATTTTGACGGTGTTCAGATTTTCGGAGTTTTGGTTTTTCGTGTAAAATTCCTTCCGAGTTTTGATCTTTCGGGGTAGTATTCTTTCGGAGTTTTCAGCGTTTTGATAATTCAAAGTTCGGAATTTCAACCCGGCCCCCAGTTGCCGTTCGAACACCCTGTACGTACTTCATGGAGTTTCGGGCCCATGCACAAAGTACACGTGTATCCGAGCGCAACGCTGAGCGGACGGAGTAGAGTACGCCTGGCTTGACTTACACGCACGTGGACAAGTTCCCTTTGTCCTTACAAGCCAGGATGTTTCCCGGAGCCATCAACGTGACACAGTCTCTCTCTCTCTCTCTCTCTCTCTCTCTCTCTCTCTCTCTCTCTCTCTCTCGCTTCGTATACATGGCGACTTTTAATGGACGATCTCAACGAGTTTTGTTGCAGCACCAGGCTCTTATGTACCCTCCGGCACAATCGCGATTGTTCGCGAGTATGATAACTCCCTTAATCACGTCGTCCCGGACCCACTACTGCAAGGTAATGCTCCCGGAATGTTTACCTGTGTATTTTCCTCATTCACTCATGTCAAGCTCGCAAACAGCGCATACGGGGTGGCTTTTCAACCCTTGAATCTGCATTTTTTTCCCCTAGTTTTCACCACCCAAAATTCACCGGACTAACTGCACTTTGAATATCATTGGAATAATTCCTTGCCGCGGTTTGCACAAGCCCGAGTTTTAGCCGGGTGTATATTCAATCCCGGCAGTTCGCGCAACTTAAACACTTGATAGTAATACATGGACGGATATTTGGATATACGTATAGGGCATGTACTTACGAGAGCGTATCTCGGCTCGTTTTGGTACATCGTACCGACCCGCGTCCAGTTGAAGTGAGTCAGTAGAGCTACCCGGGGAGCATTAAAAGCGTTCTCCGACGGCACCACTCTGAAGAAGTTTGGAAAGTGGTCGCTCGTAAACATCGGATGAGTGTCGGCGTAACTCAGCTGCAAGTCAAACAAAATTATGACACATATTTGTTTTCAGCTATTTTACGAATTATCCCTCGTTCCCTGTATCGAGTCGCGTCTCGTTTCGCAGCTGACTATTTATTGCTCGCGAACTTCGACGATAATTTTTTCACAGAGGGGGATGAAACAATTGGGGGAGGTTTTTTTTATGTACTTGAGGGTGGCAGTTAATATTTTTATTGTTTTCTTAACGTTGATGTGCAAGAGTTTTTCAAATTAGGAAAGAATTTTACTTTTTCTGTAGCACGAGTATACATTTTTTCAATCTGTTACCCTTTTTCTCTCTCTGTTCTCCCTTTTCCTATGTCTATTTCTTTTAGACCCCTCTTATCCCCCAATCCTTGTTAGCTTGGCCGCTAGAAATATTTTTTTTTCGATCCCTTCTCGATTGGGAGCAACAAGTACTCGCCAAGTAAGGTAAGGGGTAAGGCCCTTCGACCCTTCTGCTTCAGCGATAAGGGCTCTTCCAGTTCATTAACCGCAGCAATTATAACGCCACGAAATAGGTGCATCGACAAATCCGCTCATTGTATCGAGCGACACGAGCCCGGGATACGGTACACTGACAGAATTAAGGAGGATTCTCGCTTTATACGCTAAAAAGGCTATTTTCGTTATTTTTTTTTTTTGATAGGTTTGCATTATAGATATTTATATGAAAGTTGTTACACTTAATAAATACACTTTCGAAATACATTTTTTTTAAATTTCATTTGTTTACGTCACTATTTATAGACGAAAATGGTAGTTAAAAAAAGTTCTAAAAATTGTAGTTCTGCGCTGTTGATGAAATCCCGCAGATGGACCATACGGACCAAAAAAATCAAACGGTTCTAGATTCAGTATATAAATGGCTATTGCGCGTATCATACGATTTCTGATATATACAAAAATAACAAAATGGCGGACATTCTTCGAAAAAACAAAATAAAAACGTGTTTTCCTTCACCGTTTTTGGCAAAAAAAATAGTAAATATCCAAATTTAAAAAAAAATCCTCGATATGCGCTACAGCTACAGTTATGAAGAATATGTGGTCAAAATTTCATAAGGATGGGTTCAGTAGTTTCGAAGATTTTATCAACAAGCCGTCGAAAAACGTTGTTTGGAGAAAAATGCGTTTGAAGTTGCTTGGGTTACATAAATCCATAAAAAAATATTTTTGAAATGTATTTCGAAAGTGTATTTATTAAGTGCAATAACTTTTATATCAATATATTATGACGGATGCTTACCTGGGCAAGCGAACCGTTATATAATAACGGTTAAACGGTTAATATAAAACTATAAGACAAATAATGAAAATAGCCTTTTTTAGCGTCTAGAATGGGGAGACCCCTCAAGTAATAACCATTTGCGTGAAGAGCGTATAGAGTAAAACGCGACTGGAACAATTGAATTTTTAGATAGTCATGCTCCGTCGAAAAATATAACTTTTTTGGCCAAAACCTGGAGATGCTTAGTCGGGATAATTTTTTACTTCGATTACAGATTTCCAAGCTTTGCGCTTCATTGCTTCATGATGCGGAAAAATCGCAGAGATAGAGCTAGGAGTCTGAAAGTTCGTTTGTTTTTATTTTTATTTTTTATTGTTTTTATTGCTAATTATTAGATAAACAATTGTCATCTGTATACCTTCTTACCGGTGAAATGATTATGTAAGTTTGGTAGAGAGCAAGTGTATTATTATTGAGTTGTTTATGCACAAATTGATTGACATAATAAAATCGATCTACCTTAGTATCCATCTAAGGTGAATGTATGAATACAGAGTAGAAATAGAGTATTGTACTGGAAAAAGAGGAAAAATCAGAATGATCAACTTCTATTATAATAGAAAATAATATGATATACTATTTATAATATATAAAATATAATATACCGTTTAAATATGTGTGTGTGTGTGTGTGTGTGTGTGTGTGTGTGTGTGTGTGTGTATATATATATTATAGTAGAATTCTGATTTTTACTTTATACTTATATAATATATTTATATATTTATCTAAATATAAAGTATACATTAAAATGAGATAAAACTAGATGTAAGTCCATTATAACTTCACAATGTACATAACAAATTCTAACTTAAAATTCTATAAATTATATATACTAGAATTTAAATAGAATTAACATAAATGTGAGACCAGTGGTGGGAACAGAATTATAAATTATAATAGGAATGGCAACTGTAATGAAATTATAATAAAAATTCATGTAAATGAGAGCGTGGGTTTTGACGTAGCCTGAGAAATATGGGCAAAAAGAAAGATGGGGAGAGAGAGAAAGAAAGAGAGAGAGAGACTATTCTGAAAAAATATAATTTCCTGTCTCCTTCAAAACTTGTTCATTTTCTGCATCATTGACTTGAAATTTATAAATATCGATTTGCTCATTTACCGCTAAATCGATCCCAAATTTCCAATGTTCACAAGTTAGGTTTTAAAAATTGACATTTTCCTGGTAGTTGGATCAGGCTCGACACATTTTCTCAACCGCAGTCTTCCGGAATCGACACACCGTATAAAATTTGTGTCGGTGCAACATTATATGATCGAGCGAGTGTGGAGAGAAAAAATTTGGTAAACTCCCGAATGCAACGATATTACGGGTGCGCGTGATGAAAAGTTTGTAGTTTGAGTGTAGGTGGGCGGATCCGCATCGAGTCGCCGAGACTATTACTCGTACTCTTATACTTCTCGACACACCGCGCGTATACCAGCATCCGTATACTCCCGCTGACGTTTAATTTACATACAGATAGAGTGTAAATATATAGTGAATTTGTGGTTTCAGACACTGCCGGGGTGGTAAAAGGCCTCGCATCGGGCGGGAGTACTTGAAGAGTACATCGCACTGTATACAACCTATAAACACTTCTACGAGTTTATATATCCCGAGGCAAACTTCAGATCGACTCTTATTCGCGGTTTTTCTTTTTTCTATGCGAAAAAATCTTGCATGAAAAAAGACATTCTTATCGACGAAAAAGAACAAATGAAAATGGAGTAAATAAAATGAGTTTGAATTATTTAAAAAATAAATGCAATTCATTTTTATTACGCGGGCGATTGTACGTATTTGTAATAAATCCTTGTATTACATACTTGATTAATTTGTCAATTTTATTAATTTCATCAATACTTTATCAACTATTTCATTATACATTTATTACAAAATATTAGTACTAAAGTAATTGTTTGTAAGAAATCTTTTTTTTTCTCCACGCTCATTTGACGCTCGTGACGTAATTTCAGAAATGTACGACTTGAAGAGTTCATTGCACTGTGTACAACCTATAAACATTTCTACGAGTTCATATATCCCGAGGAAAATTTAAGATCGACTCTTATTCGCGGGTTTTCCGTTTCTCTATGCGTAAAAATCTTGCATGAGAAAAGACATTTTTTATCGACGACAAAAAAAGAAAAGTTAATAAAAAATAACAAATAAAAATGCACAACATTTCTACGAGTTCATATATCCCGAGGAAAATTTAAGATCGACTCTTATTCGCGGGTTTTCCGTTTCTCTATGCGTAAAAATCTTGCATGAGAAAAGACATTTTTTATCGACGACAAAAAAAGAAAAGTTAATAAAAAATAACAAATAAAAATGCACTAAATAGAATATGTTCGAATTATTTAAAAAATAAATGCAAAACATTCTTTATCACGCGGGCGATTGTAAGTATTTGCAATAAATCCTTGTATTACATACCTGATTAATTTGTCAATTTCATTAATTTCATCAATACTTTATTAACTATTTTATTATAAATTGATTATAAAATATTAGTAAAAAAGTAATTGTTTGTCATAAATTCCGTTTTCTCCATGCTTATTTGATACTTGTTACGCAATTTCAGAAATGTCCGATTTTTCATCTCGAATCTTCGAAAAACCGGGGTTCCTTTTTCAATAAAATGAAATCCGCAATGATTCCATTTCTAATGAAGTTTTAGCAATGAACGTTACATGAAATTTCGATTTTCTCGTAATAAATGTTTTCATTACATACGATATTAATTACTGAATTTTGTATATTATATACATTATTATAAATTTATAATAAATATTTATTTATGATAAATCCTTTTTTCTCCACGCTCATTTGACACTCGTCACGTCATTTCGGGAATGTACGACTTGAAGAGTACATCGCACTGTATACAACCTATAAACACTTCTATGAGTTCATATATCCCGAGCAAAATTTAAGATCGACTCTTATTCGCGGGTTTTCCTTTTCTCTATGCGTGAAAATCTTGCATGAGAAAAGACATTTTTCATTGACAAAAAAAGACGAAAAGTCAATAAAAAATAACAAATAAAAATGTTGTAAATAAAATAAGTTTGAATTATTTAAAAATAAATGCAAACCATTTTTATTACGCGGGCGATTGTTAATATTTGTTATAAATCCTTGTATTACACACTTCATTTTACTCAATTTCATTAATTTTGTCAATACTTTATTGACTACTTTATTATAAATTTATTGCAAAAATATTAGTACAGAATTAATTGTTTGCCATAATTTTTTTTCTCCACGCTCATTTGACACTCGTGACGTAATTTCAGAAATGTACGATTTTTCATCTCGAATCTCCGAAAAACCGGGGTTCCTTTTTCAATAAAATAAAATCCGCAATGATTCTATTTCAAATGAAGTTTTAGTAATGAACGTTACATGAAATTTCGATTTTCTCGTAATAAATGTTTTCATTACATACGATATTAATTACTGAATTTTGTATATTATATACTTTATTATAAATTTATAATAAATATTTATTTATGATAAATCCTTTTTTTTCTCCACGCTCATTTGACACTCGTCACGTCATTTCAGAAATGTACGATTCTTTAACTCGAATCTCTTAAAGACCCCGCTTTTTCCAAAAAAAAATCCTCTATGATTTTATTTCGACTTAACTTTTGGCAATAAACGTTAGATGAAATTTCTATTTTTTGTGATAAATCCGTGTATTAAATACGTTATCAATTACTCAATTTTACTAATCCTTTAATATAAATTCATCATAAATGAATTCACAATAACGTGATGATTTATAATAAATCCTTTTTTGTCCACGCTCATCTGACACCTGTCACGTCATTTCAGAAGTGTACCATTTTTTCTCTCGAATCTCTAAAAAGTCTTCTTTTTTCAACAAAATAAAATCCGCGAATATTCTATTTCGAATAAAATTGCAGCGCTGAACGTTTAATGAAATTTCAATTTTGATCAGTCGCGCCAACGTCACTCGAAATTTCACAGAGCGAAGCGCGTTCGGCGATGTTTGGGCTTTGGTATTTCGAAAAATAGAGGTAACCCAGTTGAAACCACTTTCACGGGAGAACTACCACCGAAATGTAGCAGGGAGAACTGACCTGGGTGAGCCGCCAGTGCTTCGATGCTTTGGCTATGGGGTCAGTGACCTGTGTGCAAGCAGCACCGAAGAGCATCACTTTGTGCGGTCCACTGTGCATCATGTCGAAGAAGGCCTTGACTCCGACTGCTGCGTTACACTGAAATTACACAAACCACCACCATGAAGAGATCCTTTCATACCGTTACATTATAAAGAAAAGCTAGCCTCAATGTGCTTAGCTATGTACATTTTAGAGTGGGTGCGCAGGGTACGACGTATATGTGTTGGTATATACACTCTATACATATGCATGTGGAACAGTTTCACGTCATTTTCATCCTCTTGTGAGTCTGATCATCGGCATGTTTTCACAATTTGGTTATTTTATTTATTTATTTCAATATTCAACTACATTATTAAGGGCTTACGTGGGTTTGATAATTTCAAAAAATCCATTTAAGGGGTGAGATGCAGTCAGAATTTTCAAAAAATCGATTTTTTTTCTTCATTTTCTTGAAGTACGATGTTTCGAAAATATTCCCTGAAAATTTCAAGTCAATCCGATGAGTAGTTTCCGGGATATCCCACAATTAGTGAAGGGGCGTCCCCATGGCAGGTAACGGCTGACAAACGCGCAAACGATAATACCCGGGAAGGCAGAATGCTTCGAAGACAACAGCAAATTGATATTTTGGAAGCTTCCACATCGGCAGGAGCCCTATTGTATGGGCCAGGAATTGATGATTCGATGGAAGTAATTTTTTAATTAGTATTTCTATACATAAATCAAGTGTAAAATTGGAAAAGTCTTTCAAAAATTTTCAAAAATGTATTACTCAAAAACTATGAACTCTAGCAAAATTTAATAAAGAATACTTTCGTTTGAAAATTGCCCAAAATATTTAAAAAAATAATTCATCCCGAAAAACTTTAATTTTTTGAAAAATTGTTTTAACAATTGGCTATAAACAATTGAATGCTCGACTTTTCGGCAAAAATCGTGATATTCGGATTGAGTGGATCAAAATACATTTAAAAAGTTTAGCTTCATTCATCGAGCTCAAAATTTTACGAACATATAATACCGTATCCACATAGAAAAACTTCAAACGCGTTTTTCTCAAAACTATGTTTTTCAAGACGGTGACCACTATAATTCGAAAACCACTCCATGGATTTTGATGAAATTTGGTGTGCTTGTTGATAGCATTAAAAACTAGTCCTTAATCGAAGGATTTACATTTTTTTTGAAAATTTCTATTTTTTCAACAATAAACGAGCGATTTTTTGTTCGAAAATCGAGAGTTATCTGTCCACAGCCGCCATTTTGTAAATTTTTTAAAAAAAAGTTTCAATTAAGGACTAGTTTTATTATTGAAGTAATTATTTTTTTTAGGTTTTTTATTTCAGATGATCCAGTAAAATTTTATGATGGTCACCGCAAAGCACTACATGCCGAAGGGGGTCCGACAAAGATGGCGATATTTGTATAAATAATCAATATTTTTCTCTGAAAATTTGTACAAGTCAAGTTGAAATATAACATACAAAGTCTGTGTAACCACTTTGGTAAAACAAACTTAATTACTATAAAAAAAATTATTGAAAATGCTCCTTTTTTTACGCCTCTGACTACAACTCACCCCTTAAAAAAATTCTATTATCTAATAGTACAATATGTCTAGACTATTTTCCCAAAGTTTTGAGTCAATCGGAGTAAAAGTCTAGGAGAGAGAGCCTTTGGGAATTCCCCCGCTGGGAAAGACCGGCCAGGAGCGACGCAGGTATATCGCATTTTTCTCGAAACACTACTTTTGACATCGGGGGATACGATTTCTCAAAAACGAATGCACCGATCTTATTTAAATTGTGCACACTGCTTCAGAATAGCATTGACTAGTGATCGAATGAAGGTTTTTTTTTCGATTAAAACTAATTTTACACGGCTATACGTAGTGTGAATTGAAACAAAAATTGAACTATTTTGCATACAACTTTGCAAAAAATTCAAATTTCATTTTTTTATCCTCCGTTCAATTGCGAGCTATACTTATCTACTAACATAAAAAATTGGTTTTTTGATTTCCGATAAAGCTATCATGAGTTATCCTGACCACCACAAGGACACTTTTTTTAGGGGTCTCTGGAAACCAGGTCCCACCAGCTGAATTTCCCAAATTTTTTGATGAAGTTTTTAAAAAAATATTGTTGAAATGTTGCTTTTTTATGTGCTTAATATTTTGAATAAAATAATTTATGTATTATATTTTTTTGAAAATAGAGAAAATATGCTTTTTCAACGTTAACAAAAGCGGGTTAACAAAATAGTTTTTTTTTTATTGCATTTTCTCAAAGTTTACTGTAAAACGTGGTTAAATTGACATTCAGGGTAACTCTGTGGTTTTCGGAGCTACTTTAACAGAGTGCCAAAGTACGCCAAGAGCACCAAAATACTTTTTTTTCTATCGTTGCTCAAATTCGTTGTTTAAGTTTATTATAATGTTGCTAAAGTTGATTGTGATGTTGCTGAAGTTGATTTTGATCTCAATGATAATTATAAGACTTATTAAATGCCCATGATAGTACCCTAGGTACTTGATGTTTTTATGCGAAATGTTTCCTTATTAAAGATGAAAATTTGATTGTAAAAAAACGTTGTTTTTAATTTAATTCCATGTATGATGCATAAAATATTAAAGTTTTGTATAGAAATTATGTCAAAGTAACCCTTAATCTTTGACATAAGTTGCATTTCACTGCTTTGTCAAGGAAACCCCACACTCAAGGTTACTTTGACACTTTTTTTAATATATAAAATTATGGGGGGGGGGGGCTTGACTGTCTTATACATTGATAGCCAAAGAATACATTGTTCTATTGGAGCACAAAAAGTTGGAATTTAGGATGTTAAAAAAAAGTTACCTACGAAAAACTTTCAAACCCCGTTCACCGTAACCCCATTTTACGGTACACATTCAAGAATAAGTGGGAACATTTGGAAGTTAAAATCTTGAAAATTGACGGAGTTACAGAAGATTTAGTGAGAGCAGGTAGCGCAACGATTTGCGTATACTAAAACTTTCAATCGCGTTTTTCTCGAAACGACTTATCTCGACCTGCCCGGAATCACAACTCTAGTTATAATTGTCCGATATTCAATTTCAAAAAACCAAAACTTCGGAATCCCCTGTAGCTACTGTTGTAGGTAGCCCTTTTGTCAAATTTTCTAAGCCCCGAATATGAGTAAAAATTTCGCCAATGAAACACTTTTTTTAATACCCGTCATTTTGTGCATTTTTTTATAAACGGCTACGTGCAACAACGACATTTATACAGATTAAAAAAGTTTTTTTTTTTAATTTTTAGACTAACCATTGTTTAGTTATCAATCCGGCCATCGGACCTCATTTTTTAAACAGAGGCAACAATTATGTTATTAATTTTTTTTTCAAATAAATTTTACCCCATATAATGTCAATGTATGCTTGATAAAATACCTTTTTTCCAAATCTCAAATAAATGATCTACTAGAGAAAAAAATCGGAAAAACTACCTTTTTTGGTTTGTCACGGTGGGGTCCTTAATATCGTGGACAAGAAATATTTTCCACAAGTTCCTAAAGTTATTCCAACTTCAAATGAAACGGTTCTCAAAGTCTACGCGTAATTCGACTGTGGTGGCCCATATAGGGTCCCTCGAAAAACGAATAATCAACATGGTCAGATTCGATTTTCTGCGAGGGGCCAAAAATTGTTGATATAAATAATCAAAAGAATTTATGAATCCCACGCATATACTTCGTTCAATTCTCCTTACGCAACAATGTGAAGAAACATCGCAATAACGTAGATTAAGTAGAATCCATTGCATCCAAAGTATTTTCAGCAATTTATATATACGTACCAGTGAAAAGATTTCGATCACTTTGAATAATTTCCAAATCATATTGGTCTAATATAATCCATTTCATAGAGCTATATAGTATCTTCGTAAAATAAGAAATACAATAAATTATATTATTCCAATGCAATTTTACAATTTTCCAGAGTTAGCGAAAACTTTTTACCAGTACTGTATATATTTATTTCATTAATTTTTTCTACGCAATTGCGATTTTTTTCGACATTTTTGCAAACCAAAAATTGGACAAAGTAATTCAAGCTAAATTCAAGTTCTCTACTATGACTATTAATTACATCAAACAAACCCTCGTTTGGGTACTCTTATTTTTTTATAAAATCACTAATATATATATATATATATATATATACAGCAGTATGTTATTTTATTATCGAAGTCACGTTTCAAAGCATACGTGTGGAGGAGTACGCCAATATTGGCAGCTTCACTGGATACTGGAATTATCGAAGCGAAGGGCTCCAATTTATCTCCTCCCTTTGGAGCGTTTGTCCACATGTAGTTTACATATTTAATTGCAATTGTACACGGTCGTGGTTGTTTATACCGATATATAGACATATATTTTGGCACAAAGAGGGGAATACATCCGGCCAACGAGATAAATTACATCTGATAGCACGAGATACTGGCTTATGTACTGTACACGTATATAAGCTCGGAGTCCCTCTGCCTCTGTGTGTATATATATATATATATATATATTTATATATATGCTATGTACCCCGTCATATATTATGCGTATACAAACGTACCCGTTACGGAGTCGGATCTGTATGTCCGCATAGCAGATCGGCTGAGGCTGGGTAAATCCAAACGACAAGTCGTATACGAACGCACTGTGTCTATCTACTCATCGTTGTGTACACGTTTGTTGTCCCAAATGTGCTATGTACATGCATACATGTATATTGTATATAAAAGAAAATTATACTTGTAAAGTGTTCCTAATGATTATGTGAAACTACGATGTTGAGACACCTGCTGGAGACAACGAATTCAACATTCTCAGCTCTTCAAACAATATCGCGGCACCTAAATTTCTAAGTTTCGCAGTGGATTAAAAGTTTTTATGCAACGAGCATATATGTAAGGTGTCTCAAAATGACTTGGAAATTAAATTTATTAATAAAACGTATTATTTATCTGAAAAGTACGAATATTTTTATATTAATATAAGGTACAAACATGGAGGTTATGTGTGGAACACAATATCCGATAAATGTCCGCCTGATCGCTGTTTGTAAACGTTCAATCTTTTGACGAAATTTTCAATAATATTGTTGCATGATTGCCGACTAATTTTATTACTGGTGCGTCCAATTGCTTCTTTGAGCTCCGAAATGGTCTGTCGATCATTGGCATACACTTTTCCTCTCAGAAAACCCCAATGAAAGAAGTCCAATGGTGTCAAATCGCACGATCTTGGTGGCCAATTCACATCGTCGCGGCGCGATATAACACGACCATGAAACTTCGTCTGCAATAACTATGCAATAACGATGCAGCAAATAACAATTTCTATGCGTTGCTTGATCGTGTAATTCTCCATGACCAAACCTCAGTACTTCCTGATGCCAGTTGTCAAAGATTAGTACTCTATGGTCGCCACAAAAAAAAATGGCGCGCAACTTCAAATGTCAGATCATTTTGAGACATTTATGTGGGTGATTTACTCAAAATTATCATTTTGCAGTGGAACGAAATTTGTAAACAAAAATATTTAATTTTTTCATTTGAAAATTGCAATTGACTTCAGATGTAATCGATAAATACGATTCGGTATGGAACACACTGATTTTTGAGTTTCGGGCGATTTGTCATGATCGAAAGAAGTGGTAGGGCCAGAGGAATAATGCGAATCGTTTCCTATCAGGTTTTCATTGGTTTATTAATATCTACTCCTTTTTTTGAATAGTGATCTCGCTCTTTTTGTGTCAACTTCTTCCTTCCTGCAGGATCCTTTTCAAGCCTTCCGTTTCTGCGTTTTTCAGCTTCTCCTTTTCTAGGGGGGCTTTTTTCTTTCAATAGTAGCATGGCATGATTCTGAGAGAATCATTTTTATGTAACCTCATGCATATCCACACATGCGTAACCAAGATGGTGTCATTCCTTTGGTGCATCTACCATGCCTCTGGATCTCACATGTCTATCACGACTATGTCTATCACGACTATGTCTATCACGACTATGTCTATCACGACTATGTCTATCACGACTATGTCTATCACGACTATGTCTATCACGACTATGTCTATCACGACTATGTCTATCACGACTATGTCTATCACGACTATGTCTATCACGACTATGTCTATCACGACTTTGTCTATCACGACTATGTCTATCACGACTATGTCTATCACGACTATGTCTATCACGACTATGTGTATCACGACTATGTGTATCACGACTATGTGTATCACGACTATGTCTATCACGACTATGTCTATCACGACTATGTCTATCACGACTATGTCTATCACGACTATGTCTATCACGACTATGTCTATCACGACTATGTCTATCACGACTATGTCTATCACGACTATGTCTATCATGACTATGTCTATCACGACTATGTCTATCACGACTATGTCTATCTAGACGATGTCTATCACAACTATGTCTACTCCGACTATGTCTATCCCGACTATGCCCCTACTATGTCCATAGAGAAATCACGACATTGGAAGCGGTGAGACCACGCTTTGCACGTCGCACTCGTTGGAACATGTTCGCCAATCTTTCTTCCGCAAACGATGCGTTGCCGCAGCCGATTTCTTCACCAGGAAATAGTAGCTCATAACGTTCCGCAAATGTGACTTATTTCGAACAAAACTTGGCATTGTAAACACAACTAACACAGATGACGTTATCACGTCGCACAAATGTCACCAATCGCCTTTTGGCGAGACCATGTGGACCAATCATTTGAATTGCCAACTTTGAATCCGAGAAACTAACGTACCCAACGCCATCTATTGCCAGTGGGCGGTTTCATATGCAACCGGTAAATCTGTTTTCATATACAGTCGAACCTCGATATAACGAAATCCTCGATATAACGAAGATTTGTCCAGTCCCTTCCGATAGACACCCGAAACCTTAATACAATGACATAATCATATACATTATGCTCTGATTGCTAAATGCATGTAGAAAATGCTCTAATTAAAACCTTTCTTTCTTTAAAAAATAACGCCATATTTAAAAGACTATTACATTTTTTAATGAACATTTGAAGGAACATGTCGATTCGTCATATCGAGGTTCGACTGTACATATATGTATCAATGGATGCATTCGACTATAGTTTTTCCGTGAAACATTTTTTATTTTCAGTCCTTTTGCCTTATTTATTACACAAGTACTAGGACGTTAAAAAAGTTCTCGCTGTTTTCCAACAGATGGCGTTACCCGAACTGCGTACCTGCAGGTTAGGATCCCGTGCGGAAAACTGATAGGGCATCCCTAATACAAATAAGGGCCTTTCAGGGCTTTCCTAGTGCTTTCCCTAGTAGGGATTTCCACAATCGGCCCAGACTTGGCCACTATCGGGATAAACTTGTAGGGATTTCCACAATAGGCCCCGACTTGGCCATTATGAGGATAAACCTGTAGGGATTTCCACAAAAGGCTTGGCTATTATAGGGATAAACTTGGCTATTATAGGGATAAACCTGTAGGGATTTCCACAATAGGTCCAGACTTGGCCAGTATAGGGATAAACAAGTAGGGATCTCCACAATAGGCCCAGATCTGACTATTATAGCGATAAACCAGTATAAATAGCTTAAGCTACATGGTTGATGGCATTTCAATAATTCAAATCGTTTATATACATCGATCGAATAATATTATCGAACGCAAATTGGGAAAAGCGTCAGAGCATTAGCAAATAAAAAATCAACGATGAACACAAATATGCAGACAAACATCAGACAGTATTTATTTATGAAATTAAAGAAACCTTTTACATAGATACAAACAATTACTCATGGTTTCACTCATACATGGAGTAATGCTAGCGCATAAGTGTGAACAGTTCCAATCGGTTTTCTCGACATTTTTATAGCAACTAATTTCCGCTCAATACTCATCATAGGGAAAATGATTTCTTCTGAAGACTTCGCTGATATTTCCTATTCATAAACTTTATCTGACTGTGTAGGATAAGTGAATAAACTGGTCTTTGTTTTCCAGATCTTTCCCTCAATGGAAATAGATTCTAGTGATTCAGTAGACCCATACCCGTGCGGAAAACTGATAGGGCATCCCTAATAAAAATAAGGGCCTTTCAGGGCTTTCCTAGTGCTTTCCCTAGTAGGGATTTCCACAATGGGCCCAGACTTGGCCATTATCGGGATAAACTTGTAGGGATTTCCACAATAGGCCCCGACTTGGCCATTATGGGGATAAACCTGTAGGGATTTCCACAAAAGGACCCGACTTGGCCATTATAGGAATAAACCTGTAGAGATTTCCAAAATAGGCCCAGACTTGGCCAGTATAGGGATAAACAAGTAGGGATCTTCACAATAGGCCCAGATCTGACTATTATAGCGATAAACCAGTATAAATAGCTTAGGCTACATGGTTGATGGTATTTCAATTATTCAAATCGATTATATACATCGATCAAATAATATTATCGAAGGCAAATTGGGAAAAAGCGTAAGGGCATTAGCAAATAAAAAATCAACGAAGAACACAAATATGCAGACAAACATCAAACAGTATTTATTTATCAAATTAAAGAAACCTTTTACATAGATACAAACAATTACTCATGGTTTCACTCATACATGGAGAAATGCTAACGCATAAGTGTGAACAGTCCCAACCGGTTTTCTCGACATTTTTATAGCAACTAATTTCCGCTCAATACTTATCATAGGGGAAATTATTTCTTCTGAAGACTTCGCTGATATTTCCCATTCATAAACATTATCTGACTGTAGGATAAGTAAATAAATTGGTCTTTGTTTTCCAGATCTTTCCCTCAATGGAAATAGATTCTAGTGATTCAGTAGACCCATATATTTTTTTATTTATACTACACATCCATTCCTTAGAATGGATTATTTTTTATATTAATTTTGTCATGGCAGTTTGTCATAAAGGCTCACATGCAAATACGAAATCACATTTCTAGGCGTGCACACATACATAGACATGTACTCACTTCCACACCTATGCACGTGAACAATTACATAAAAACAAATACAGATATACCCTGACGCATTTAACATACACGTATATCCACTGATACGGATATTTTATGGCGCTGAAATGGTTACGATGAGGCGCCGTTGAGGCATTTTCAGGGCGCTAAAATGGTTTTGATGAGGCGCCATTGAGGCAACTTATAAGGCCCCGGTCGTTGCGCCTTTAATGGCCCTTGTTGACAAAGTGTGACCGGCCGCTAACGGCCCTCATGTGGTTTCCAGATGAGGGCGCGAATAAAGTTAGGGGAATATTATTGGGGCCCGATCACAGCCCCAACTCAATTTCCGCACGGGATGGTAACGCATCTATAAAGAAGTACTATAAGCAAGCTTGAAATTCAGTGTATGTCATTCCGCCGAAGTGTAAACAACTTTTTTTTTTATAGTGTTCAACATGTCAAATTTCGTGCCAAAAAGAGTATTTGGGGCGAATTATACTACACTACTTTATTGAAGAAAAATCTGTAACTAAAGCACACAGAATTCTTGTTGAGAAGTGATTGTTGAACTTGCAGAACCATTATGAGTTGATCACGCAACAGTTTCGAAACGGTTGAAGACATTAGAAATTATTTTTTTAAATAATGCATTAATTTTTATGAAAAAAAAAAACAGCAAGAACTGATCCCAATACATTTTTTGCAAGTATTGTGTACATATATCTGGGGCAGTGTTGAAATTCCGAACTTTGGATGATCAGAACGCATAAAATTCCGAAATAATTTTACACGAAAGACCAAAACACCGAAAATCTGAACACCGTCTAAATAATTCGGATATGAAAGTTTTAAAAGTTTCAAAATTTTCAATAAATCGACGAATAATTAAAAAAAAAATTATTAACAATTGCTTTTACGGCAAATAAAAAATTTGCCTAGACAATATTATACGTTCTACATTATTAACAGTGTACTGTGTAGACTTTCGCTGGCATATTCTTGACAAATGTTGTAATTTCGCAACTTTAATATTAGGAATATTTAACCGTCAGCGCATTCAAAGTTTGGAAATTCAACCCGGCCTTCATGTCAAGATCATGCCAGCGAAAGTGTACATAGTTGACTGTAAATTATGTAGAACGTATAACATTGTCTAGAGAAATTTCAAAATTGACGCAAAATCTCTTGTTGCTAAAAAAATAATTCTTGAAATAATTCGTCGATTCATTAAAAATTTTGAAACTTTTAAAACTTCCATAGCCGAATTATTTTGACGGTGTTAAGATTTTCGGAGTTTTGGTCTTTCGTGTAAAATTCGTTCGGAGTTTTGATCTTTCGGGGTTTTAAGCGTTCTAACCATTCAAAGTTCGGAATTTCCACCCGGCCCCATCTTGAATTTCGGAGCATTAAAATTCGGAATTTCAAACCGTCCGAGCATTCAAAGTTCGGAATTTCAACCCGGCCCCATATATCTATATAATCCTCGAAATAAGATCTACCAATAAACAAGCCAAAAACACTAAAAATATCAATATGTACTAAAAAAAACTATGGTCTTTTTTTACGCGACCTATAGACTTCATCAGTGAGATTAAGCGTTCGTAATGACCTCGTAGTTCCAGTCCCGTTCGATCATACATTTTTTTACTGGCTGCCAGCCCGGGCAAACGAGATCTCTCGTCTCGGGCTAAAGAACGTGCCTGACTACAGACGGGTTTTTACCACTATTTCGTACAGCTTGACTTCCTCCTCCTCTCTCTCTCTCTCTCTCTCTCTCTCTCTCTCTCTCTCTCTCTCTGTCTCTCTCCTCTCACGCCTCGTCGCTTCGCCGAACCATTTTTGTCTCTTATTTTCATTAATCAAGCCACGCTCATATCTTGCGACTAATATGCGGGATGTGACGTAGAGCTGAGAACGAGGGACTGGTGAACTTCGTCTATGGTCTCATCGGAACGAGGCGTGAAAATATCGTGATAGAACTCCGAGGTCTCATCATACACTTGCGCGCACTCGGGCCTCTTTGATGTTGACACTCGATTTTCCACAACTTTACTTCTGATAATGAGCTGGCATTTGGTAGTAGCTCCGGCCATATATCAGAAGCGAAAGCTCGGAAAAGAAAAAAAGGAATTAAAAAGGACTAAGAGCGCGATACTAACGCGCCAGCTCGACTCTCGGGACGGGAACATTTTTGTACCCTCTTTCACTCCCAATCAAATTATAAACCTTTTAAGTTAAATCGCGCGCGCTACGTCTATATACGTATACACGTATATATATACGTATGGATATATAGACATTGCCGGCCAAAAAGTTTGGGTACACGAGTCGAAATTTCTTACCGCACTAAAAGCTAGATAGCGTGGTGAAAAATAAAGATAATTAAATTTTCCGACAGGCGTTTCAAAGAGGACAAATTTACCTTTATTTTGCGTTTTTTTAGGAAATTCTCTACGATTTTTTTTCGCCCCGTTACAAACTTTTGAACGTGGCTATTTTTCGGCTATTTTTTGGCCGTCGAAAATGAACGGCAAAGTTTGTGGAAAAGAATATCCTTGGTTTTTTCTTTGTTAAACTTGAAAAATGTATCAAAACCGCCATTTTCGTTTTTTTACACAGTTTCGTACGATTTTTTTCGTCCTAGTGTTGCACTTTTAGCTAAAAAAGACCGGGTTTAGAAAAAAAGGCGTCATCGAAGAACTATAGGGTTTCAGAGGAAATGTCAAGAGGGTAAAAAGTTACATAGGTTCACACTGAAGAGGCTAGAATTTTTTCCGAATTTTTTTGGACGTTTTATTTTTACCATTTTTGGTTGATACTTCGATGAGTGGAGAGGCTCCACTTGGGAATTATGGGGTCTAGGACAATATATTAAGGAAGGAAATTTGTTTACGTTTTCGTTTCACCCCTATTGCATCCCTGCATAACCCTACGTTGACGGTTCTCATTTTGACTTACTGACGAATTTGAAATAAAATGCTCACTTTCTGAAAATTGAAAGCGTTGGATAATTTTTAACAACAATTCAATTTTATACTTTCCGAATTTCAATTATTCATCCCTGATTTAAAAATAATAAAAACTGACCGAATGATTGTTAATGACAGGTGGATGAAGGGTCAAATTAAGCCAGTGTGTCAAAATCGTGGCCAAATATAAGTTTGTCAACGAAGGGTTAAAAAAACCTTCCGACGTATTTTTTGCGAATATAAATAATTTTCACAGTCATAAAAAAAGGTGCAATTCCGCGTCCACGAAGAATTGGTGTGGCGTAATTACACACGCAGAGCTCAAAGTTCACTCCACCAAGAAGACGAAACGAGGACAGAAATTTCTCAGGTTCAGCGTATTATTTTGTCTACCTTTGAAATTCACAAACGAAAGAAAGGGCCAATAAGGGAGTTTCTTTTCTTTGCCTTTCCGCTGACAAGGAAAAGCACTCGGCTCGTCTGCTGCTGGGTGGAATACAATGCCGAGGATTAATAAACATCCTATGGTGGAAAATGTAGAGAAGATTGCCCACACAGAATTAACTGAGAGTGAGTTGAAAAGGCAAAATGAAATAAATTATTTCAAGTAAAGCGAGCACGAAAGAGAGGGAGAGAGAGAGAAAAGAAGAAGGAAGAAGATTGGAGAAACTCTATGGAACTGTCCAATTGGTCTCGAATAATCAGATTGGCGAAGATTAAATTAGTCTTCAACACTGAAATGACAGTGGCATAACAAGGTGGCGAGCACGAAATCTTTCATTTGGCATTTGCGTTCGAGAGGAATGAGGTTCTCATCTTTAGGCGTAGGAGGAGATCTGCCACAGTACGTAATCAGCATCGTCACGACGAAGAAGACGAGATTATATAATGAGAAAATTCTGCTCTCATCCGTACGTAATAGACTGAGAGCTCGTTAATGACTCGAAGCGACTCCCTAGACATATAACTTTATTTTGTATAGAAATCTGAACATTTTCACAATCCCCCATTGCACCCGGATAATGAATTTTACAATTTCTCAACCGTACAATAAATCCGTACAAGAAGCACTTTTCCAATCGAGAAGAGAGGAAAAGAGAAATAGGAGAGAAGAAAAGAGGAGTGGACGATTAATTATAACCAATGAAGGGTGAACTTTTTCAACGCATCCCTTGACAATTAGAGCAGAATTCTTTTCGCAACAAATGGATAACGTTATCGTTATACATTTCGCAGCGTTCAACGAACATCCTTCATTTGATAAAAACTGACATCAAGTCCATGCAATTTATATTCAACTTCATCATTGAGAATATTAAAATTACAAAAAAGTTTTTGTGTCGTAGTGTCGAGCAGTTTTTGTTCATTGAGTTTGTCAGTAATTTGCTTTCAATAGTGAAAAATGTTAATTGAGTGTAAGAAAAATGTTGACCCGAGCCTTCAAACTGAAATTTGCTGAAAGTTTGGCCGTCCGGATCGACACAGATTTTTCCCAGTTTCCCTGTGCCCTCATGCTAACGCGATAAAGTAACATTCGGAAAATGCATTATTTTTTTTCCATTGCGCTGCGAGTACACCAAGCGGAGGCTTGTGAAACACGAACTAAAGGGTGTCTCAAAATGACCTCACATTTTTTATTGTGCGCCATTTTTTTTGTGGCGAACATAGAGAATTAACGTTTGACAACTGGCATTAGGAGGTATTGAGGTTTAGTCATGGTGAATTACACGATCGAGGAACGAATAGAAATTGTTATTTGCTGCATTGTTACTGCATAGTTATTGCAGACGAAGTTTCATGGTCTTCTTTCTTTGGGGTTTCCTGAAAGGAAAAGATGGCAATTGGACGCATCTTTAAGGGCATGTACGAGGTCAACGTAACCTCAGAAATTTTCCACCCCAATTTTCTCATAGATGGTTAAATTTTTTAGGAAAAACAAAGTATTACAGAATACAGAGCTTGATGATTTCCTTTTACCCTAAATATGATTAATCTTCGAGAAATCTCTGTTCGGAAATTTCAGTTATATCTCTCGCACTCACATGTCACGTGGTAGATCTAATAGAACGTAGAACGAGCGCGCGCTCTTGTTTTCCATAGATTTTGTTCAAATTTTAACCGAACATTGTTCATATCATTCTGCATGTTTGGGTGAAATTTCACAACAGTCGACAATTTAATTGAGAGATAATAGGTTTTTAAATTGCAATTTTTAACACTGCAGGGTCTGCATTGACCGAAAGTTAGGTCACATGAGGCCTTAGGCCACTCTAGAGGCCGAAAAAAATAGGCTTTTTGGGTTTTTTTTTCAGAAAAACTAGAAAAAAAAACGAGATTACAAGAAAGGATATTTATCATACATATCAGTGACTGTATATAATAATTTTTTTAAAGCGATTCATTTCAAAAGGGCGGCTGTGCAGCGTTTATCTCAAAACTGCATTTTTTAAGTTCGCCGGAAACATAACTCAGACAATTTTCAACTCATTCAGTTGAAATGTTGAATATATCTTGAAAAATACATTGTCTATGGAAGTACGAAGAATTTTTTTTATATTGTATAGTTCATTTGTTATCAACAATTATCTGACGATCTTTTAGGCAAATTTTTGGAAAGTGAAAAATTATCGTGTTCCTAAAGTTAAAAACTTTTATCATAAAAAAATATTTGTGTTCTAAATATTAATATTTTATATTGTTTATATTATCTTCATTAACAAAAAAAGTGTTGGTTAATTCATAACTAATTAAAATCTTTGTACGGTTAAAAATTACTTCTAAATAAAAATTTGTGTTGCACTATTATTCTAAATATGGCGCGCAAACTTACGTCATTGGGTACGTTGAACGATGCGGTGCTGCCATTTGTCTTCTTAAGGGGTTACTCCTTTAGTCGCTAAAAAAGGCTATTTTCATTATTTTTTTTGATAGGTTTATATAAAAGTTGTTGCACTTAATAAATACACTTTCGAAATACATAAAAAAAAGTTTTTTTCGTGTATTTAGGTTATCCAAACAAACTTTGAACGCGTTTTTCTCGAAACAACCTTTTTACGACGACTTGTTGATAAAATCTTCGCAACTACTGAACCGATCCCTATGAAATTTTAACCACATATTCTTTACAACTATAGATATAGCGCATGTCAAGGATTTTTTTTAAATTTTGACACTAACCTTTTTTTGCCAAAAACGGTAAAAAAACACGTTTTTTTTGTTTTTTCGAAAAATGTCCGCCCTTTTGTTATTTTTGCATATATCCAAAATCGTATGATATGCGCCATAGCCATTAACATACTGAATCTAAAACCGTTTGATTTTTTTGTTTCGGATGATCCATCTCCGAAATTTCATCAGCAGCGCAGACCTACCATTTTTTTAGGACATTTTTTTTACTATCATTTTCGTCTATAAATAGCGACTTAAATAAATAATTTCGTTTTAAATGTCTATCGAAAGTGTATTTATTAAGTGTAACAACTTTCATGTCGACATCTATAATATAAACCTATCAAAAAAATTAATGAAAATAGCTTTTTTTTTAGTGTCTAAAGGGACCCTCAATATAGGAGATAAATATTTTTTACGGAAAATTATTCTGTCTAAATTTCAACGCAGACCCCGCAGTGTTAAAAGTTGCATTTTTTAAACCCATTATCGCCCAATCTCAATAGTCGACTGTTCTGAAATTTCACTCAAACATGCATAATGATATGATATGCCTGCTTAAAATTTGAACAAAATCTGTAGAAAACAAGAGCGCGCGCTCGTTCTACCTCAATGAAATTAGTCCGCAATTATGCCAAAATGTTATTGGAAATTTCGTCAAAAGAGTGAACGTTTGCAAACAGGGACGAGACGGTCATTTATCGGATGTTGTGTTCCACACATAACCTCCACGTATGTACCTTATATTGAAATAAAAATATTCGCCCTTTTCAAATAAATAATACGTTTTATTAATAAATTGAAATGTCACGTCATTTTGAGACGCCCTATATTTACAATAGTTTGCATATGCTACCGCAATCGAGAAGGAGGCATGCATTCAGCAAGGAAAAGACGCGATCGATCGGGCTAAAAATGTCTTTTCATAAGAGCCTACAGTTTACTTCCGAGTGTCCACTCTCGTCGAATAACGCCAAGGAGAAGATTCGAGGGGTACTCCCGCCGTCTTCGAGAGGACGTATAACAGGTACCATAGAGCGTACGAGAGCCGGGCTCGAGAGCAAAATGTAATGTAAATGTCCTCATTGGTCTTTTTGCATCCTCAATCAGCACCGAGACTCGCCATTTTTCCAATGGCAATTCACAACTTTTCGCCAATTAGACATACATCACGTGCTCCGTTGCACATTGGGAAGAAGATTATCAAGGAAAGCAGGGAAAAGTTGGCCGATAGGAAATTATGAGAAACAGGATGGAAGATGAGATGTTTCTAGCTAAATGAATTTTCATGGCAACTTGAGATATCGCGGAAAATGGAGTAGACCAGGGTTTATTGCTGTTTTCTTTAAATGAATGTTGATAATCTTCTAGACTGATTAGTAGGAAATTATTAATGAAAATTTGCTTTGGAGATTGGCTTTTCTCTTCGCCTCAAGAAAATATACCGAATAATGAAGTTCGTAAGATATAGGAAGTGAGGCAAATGAAGGCTAGGCTTGTCCCACTTTCCCGCGGATGTACACGTAGCAACGGAATAATGTAGCAAGGGGGGGGGGGTGCTCGTTAATTACAAAGCTACTCGACATCAGTGTCGCTTTGATATCGTTTTACAATAGGTATAGACATAGCGCATTGTCGATGTCGCATGGTGTTAAATTCCCGTGAATTGATGTGTATTGTAAGCCTCCTCAAAACCTGATTGCCAAATTTGTTGCCCCGACAAAGTGATATTCGATGATTTCACCGCAACCTTTGAGCCAAGTTGAACTAAGGTTGCATAATTAATTGTACACGGTTGACATTGGGGACCGCTCGTAACACACACAAATACACACACCCACGGACGTGTACTCCATAATTTACGTTCTCCGTTATGCAAGTGCCGAGGCTCCGAATAGCCCTTGGTCAATCTCTGGGGATGATCGCAAAGTTTTTTTTTGCCGAACGCCTCTGTGATAAAGGGAATGCCTCAATGACAGTTCGTTTGGGTTTGACGAAGGAAGAGGTAGTTGCGACTAGGTTGTGACAATTTTTTTTGTCAAGCAGCGTTGGGCCAATAGTCGGATGGGTGACCGCTCAGCCGGGCACTGGCTAGCGCACTGACTACACTGAGAAAAAAAACCAATTGTATCAACAAAATATATTGGTTGATTCAAATATGAGATTGGTACAATACTAGAAAATATTGGAAAAAGTGATTGATTCAAAGAACATATTATTTTGTTTGAAAATCTCTACTGTTGTCTGAATATCTATATCCTTCAAATAAAATTAGATTCTATTGAAATTATTCTATATACAATCCGTAGATGTATGGATGAAATAATTAAGCGGTTGCTACAACATTTTTTATTTCGTACAAAAATATAATCAATAGAATGAATTATTTCTATACTCCATCGAAACGAATATGCCATGAGACGTTAGTTTTTCGATTTGTTTTAAATCTTAAAACATCGTGTGTTATTTGAAAGCACCTCGTTTTATCGCGATGAATTATTTACACACTACCAAAAAAATGTCATCTCGTTTGAAAAATAATTAGGGGCCTGCTGCTTCTTCGTTGCTCCAAGGCCTCCACAGCTTTAAGGTAGAACGAGCTCTTGATTTCTATAGATTTTATTCAAATTTTAAACCGGCACTGTTCACATTATTATGCATGTTTGAGTGAAATTTCAGAACAGTTGACTACTTAGATTGGGAGATAATGGGTTTTAAAATGGCAATCTTTAACACTGCAGGGTCTGCATTCAAATTTAAACAGAATAATATTCCGTAAAAAATATTTGTCCCCTAGAATAAGAAGAAATATGCCATCACCGCATCGTTCCACGTATCCAATGGCGTAAGTTTGCGCGGCATATTTAAAATAATACCGCAACACAAATTTCTATTTGCAAGTCATTTTTTATCAAATAAAGTTTTCAATTAGCTATGAATTAACCAACACTTTTATTTGTTACTGAAGATAACATAAACAATATCAAATATTAATATTTGTAACGCAAATGTTTTTTTTTATAAAAGTTTTTCTCTTTAGAAGCGAGATAATTTTTGTTTTCTCGAAATATTGAACAATACTGTCCTGCGGTATTGCCATATGCCTATTTATTATAGGTGACAAATATTTTTTACGGAGAATTATTCTGTTTTTACCGAACGTTTTTAGCACTACTGAATAGTAAAGGCAATCCAATCTTTTTTCACTCTTTCCCTAACTAGTTTGCTATCTAAACATATTTTTTTCAATATTTATAAACATAATAGAATAGTACGACGAATTATTTGACCTGACTTTCAGTCAATGCAGACCCTGCAGTGTTAAAAGTTGCAATTTCAAAACCCATTATCTCCCAATCTAAATAGTCGACTGTTCTGAAATGTCACTCCAATATCCATAATGATATGTACAATGTCTGGTTAAAATTTAAATAAAATCTATAGACATCAAGAGCGCGAGCTCGTCCTACCTCAAGGGAAGTTTCTGCCTTGTTGGGCCAAAAAATGTTCGATTTTTCACCATTTTTTTATGCGAAAAGTATTAAATATAGAACGTTGATATTTGGTATGTTGACTAAGCGGTCTTTATTGAATATCAAAATATTTTTTAAACTTTGACCGAACATGATGGTGGGAGTGGGAGGAGCCACGTATGTCGGTGCGCCGTCGATAAGATTATTCGCTTGCGGAAGTGCTCCCACACGCCCTAGATGAGCAATCGTTACGAAATTTGGCTGACACGTGTACAACAAACGTCTTCATTAGTCAAACTAGAATGATCCAAAAATATTTAAACGTTTTTATTTTATGAACAAAAAACTGCAAACATTTTTGGTAACAAACTAAACTTCCCCTTCGATAGCTCACAATTTGTTTATTTTTCAATTTTTCTTCTCGATTCTAGTTCTACTTATACACAATATTGTACAAAGTGAAAATATGTTTGATTTTTTTGCTTCAGATCACCTGTCCGGGACTTAGGACTTCCGCAAGCGAAGAATGTCATCGCCCGCGCACCGACATACGTGGCTCCTCCCACTCCCACCACCATGTTTTGTCAAACTTAAAAAAATATTTTGACGTTCAATAAAGACCACTGAGTCAACATGCCAAATATCAACATTCCATATTTAATACTTTTCGCATCAAAAATTGGTGAAAAATCGAACATTTTTTGGCCCAACAAGGCAGAAACACCCCTTAAACTCCTGTTGGAACGGATTGACAAAGATGGCGGGGCTCTTTTGGCCACAGATCTTTCAAAAATACATAAGCTCACCCTTCGGGATTGGCATCAAAGTGAAAATCTGCCCGTCTTTGGAGTCTTACAACTTTAGCTTTGTGTGTTACGGCAAACACGTTGAATTTCCAATGGCACCGTTGAAGGCATGTGTTCCGACAAACACACAGCCGTCAACCGCGGACATTAAGCGAAGCGTGAACGTTTTGTTTGCACAAAGGAACCGCCGATTTGGCGCTCTTTGAGTGTGCGATACGCATAACTATGGTGCGCGATGTCAGGCGCTGGGGGTCGCCTCGAATTACTGCGGTCTCTTGAGGTATCGAAGTACAGAGGCTTGTCATTGTAGCGGGACGCCCGAGTTTCAGTGCCGCTGCTGATGATGATGATGAGGTGGGGTTGCCCGGAGGCATCGTGATCGTGCCAACGCCAACCAATTTCCAATTAAGTCTACGCTCAACCGTGGCACACGCCACATACCTAATGTACCCTATCTTGATTACAAATCTATAAAACAGTAGTCATTAATAGGCGTGTGTGTACAGAGGCACCGCAGTTTCTCGCACCCTTGGCAAATAATACGCGCGCGTGGTGCCAATTTTCAACATCCCCTCTCGTTGCTCTCGTCCTTCGAGACCTCGACGGAAAACCGGGCGTCGAGGCTCACCGAGGATCAATTTATAATCAGCCAAGTCTGGGATCCGGAGAGCCAAATTTCGTGGCTGATTGTCAAGTTATATTTGAAAAGCGCGCTTAGAGATCCGGCCATTGCAGAAGGAACGAGGGCAGGTAATATTCCAAAAATTCATCATCATCGAAAGTCACTCCCTATAGTTACTTTTTAACGGGTTTAGTTAGTTTAACCCTGGGGTAATGGTTAATAGTACCTTGAACTCCCCATAGTTCGTTTTTAATATTTTTGTTTTTTAACAGCCGAAAACAGCCTTTTTGGGATTTTTTTTAGCAAATGGTAAAGATAAATTTCTACAAAAATTCAAAAGTATTACAACTAGGCTTGTGCCTAGTTGTAACAGCCGAAAATAGCTAATTTTATTTTAGCACGTCGTAAGGATAAACTTCTACGAAAATAAGGCTTTTCGAAAAATATCATCTGAAGAACACTATGTTATTTTATTGTGGAAAAACATTGAATTATAATCGATTTACAGCCGATGTTCGGGAAGCACCTCTCGAAAACTTTTTTTGCTTTGAGCAATGCCTTTCTGAATCATCAATAAATCAATATAAAAAAATCAAACAGATTTCTTTGGTAGATTAATTTATCGTATGACTAATCGAAGGAAATTCCGAAATATCAAATGTAAAAAAATGGCGTGGGTTTAAAGACTTGATTTCTTGCGAAAAAATGAGCATTTTTCGTTCATCAAATCGAAAGTATACATCGGAAAAAAAATCTTTCGATCCAACACTATACTTTTAAATCTAGAAAAAGCCCTAGAAATTTCAGAAAGATCCATGCAGTAGTTTTTGAGATATTTTGCTCACCGACTCTGAAAACGTGCGCTCGAGAAAAAGGCGTTTAAAGTTTCGAGAGATGCTCTGAGCGTTTCGACGGGCGTCAACATAACAGCCTATAAATCTGTCAATTTCGATCCGAACACCTTGAAATTTTCAGGGAACGATGATATTCTGTCAACATATATTGGTCTCGAAAAATAGCGATTTTTCGACTTTTCCAACTGGACATAACCCCTTAAAGATTAAGCTACGCTGTAAAAAAAACCTTTGATCTTCGATATCGCGTATAAATAAGCCAATTTCTGTATTGACAACTTTGAAAATACTTTTTAAAGGCATGGCAAGATTCAACGGTGTTTGTCGAGTAGATGCGTTTTTTAAATTGTTGATGTAGTGAAAAATGATTCAGTCCTCGGTGGGTTAAGGGACTATCTCGCTTAAGAAGCTAAAAAAGGCTATTTTAGTGAATTTTTTAGAAAGTTTTATTTTATAGATATTGATATAAAAGTTGTTACACTTAATAAACACATTACATTTTTTTTAAATGTATTTATGTAACCCAAACAAACTTTAAACGCGTTTTTCTCGAAAAAACGTTTTTCGACACTTATGAAATGTTAACGACATATTCTTTACAACTATTGCTACAGCACATATCAAGGATTTACAAAAAATTTGACATTTACTTATTTTTCAACAAATGGTGAAAAAAACATGTTTTTTTTTGTTTTTTCGAAAAATGTCCGCCACTTTGTTATTTTTGCATATTTCAAAAATCGTATGACATGCGCTATAGTCATTAACATACTAAAGTTGGAATGCAACGAAAATGATTTTTCATTCTTCTATTTTCTTATTTCAATGATAAAATGGTGCAAACTTCAATCTCATCTATTAAAAAATTAAACTACTCTCCCGCGATTTATGTGACAATTTATAATGTATATCTACATGATTATTAATTCTTCACATTCTACCAATGCATGTAATAATTATTCATGTATACATTAAAATACCGGGAACGTCAATTTGGTATATACACAATTCAATATTTCAGCGATATAATTTACATACGAATTACGGTTATTAATTTGTATAGATAGGATGCCCCGAATAAATATGTCTCATAATTTTACAAACGTGTGGCAAATCGATAAACAAGGGAGAAAAAACTCTTCCGCTGATTGGCTCTTTTTCATTTCATTTTCGAAAAAAAAAAACTAAAACAAAATCAAGAAAGAACTTTTATTAAAAGTGATTAAAATCTAGTTAAAAAGTGATTAATAAAGGATATTAAAATTAACATATGAAGTAGTAAAATTATGGGGTTAGCTAATAGTTCGGACAATCACTCGAGATAGACATTGTGAAGCGTAGAATGATGAAGAACGAGCCAATTAAGGCCGCCGTGACGGGTCAAAAAAATTGATTTTTTTGCATTTTCTGAGAGTATCCATATTCAAGAATAGTGAGGTTATGTTGGCCTTGTACACACGCTTCCCGATGATGAATCGCAACGTAGGAAATCGCTATCGACGCGTTTTACAAATATTGCACGTATTCAAATACTACTTTTATCTGCAACATTTTCTCACTAGTTTTACCAACATCCCTAGTTTCAACATTTTTGTTGCAAATTCTACTATCTTTTGCAGCTTGCCTGCATCTCGCCAGTTCGTGAAGAAAGCACAACGAACACATAACAGCAAAACGAATAAGTAGAAAAGTAAGGGTACATTCTTTTTCAGAATCGAGTCGAAATAAGAAAAATCGCGAGATATGTTTTTCTTTCAGAATCGAATCGAAATTAAAAAAAAAATCGCTAGGTACGTTTTTTTAGAGAATCGAGTCGAAATAAAAAAAAACAAGCGCGAGGTACGTTTTTTTTAATTTAGTGGATGCTGTAGATGATTCGAAAGTGCAGGCTATTAAAATCGAGACACCCTGTACAGGTGTGTACGGAGGGTATACAGTGCCGTATCCCTTCTGTGCTGGTTGCAGTACCGTTGCTGCTTTACGACACGGCCATGTGTTACACTTCACGTATACACGTACAAAGGTATGGTAAGAGTGAACCCAACATACGCATGCGAGTGAGACCGTGACTCCCAAACTGGGCTGGTGGGTCAGTCTTTTACCCTCGATATCCTCTCTCCCTCTCTCTCTCTCTCTCTCTCTCTCTCTCTCTCTCCCCTCTCTCTCCTCGGTATATGGACCGTGTGGGCTAATGCAACTACGTTATTTACCAGCACGTCCGTCGTTTCTCGCACCTACCACCCCCACCAACCCCCCGTATATATACTCTCGTTAAACTTGCCGTACGAATTTGTTTATCGGCTTTGCGGCTCGCGGCCTTTTGCCCCTCGTTGCGAATTCGCTGCAAAAATAACTCTGCTATGTAAATATAGAGAGTTGCAGTTGTATATAGGCCCGCGACGCAAATTCCGTTGCGTTCATTATTAAGGCTGTACGGGAGATCCAACCGCGGGCAAAAATAGCCGGTATTTGAACTTCTGAAATATATGGCCTAGATGGAAAGTAGAAGGAGTCGTAATGACATACGTAAAAAAAAATCGTAAAAAAAAACATTTTTACCCGAATTCTTGATCATCATTTTGAATTTGAGTAAAAATGTGTTTTTTTTACGATTTTGCACCCCCGTGCGTTGATGTTTGAGCAATCTGCATCGGCTGGAAATTTCCAAAATGCCGGGTTTTTATTCCGTAGTTTTATAGCCCACGGCCTTAATTTTAACATGGAGCAGAGATTTTGTAGACGTTCGAAAAATTGGGCGAGGACGACGATTTTTGCGAAGGGTCAGCTACCCTTTTTTCTTTTGCGTTTTTCTCGAAACTATATTTCATGAAACGGTGTGAGTCGTATCTTAAAATCTATTTATTCGATTCACTTGGAATCCGGACAGAGCGTAGTTTATAACTTTATCTATCGTATGGCCGGATGATTTTTGAAAATATGTTCATCCATTCGTTAATAACTGATGATTGAAATTGTTTTTATATCGAAAATCGAACTTTTTTCTACCGTTTACCACTTCATCGTTTTCCAAAATTTCACAAAAGTGTTCGGTCATTCGGAAGTTTTATTACTATACTAAAAGTATCTTCTTGTACTAAATGTATTAAAATGTACTAAAAGTACTATTTTCATTTCAGATCGTCCGAGTTGTCAGAACCACCTACGCTGATGGGCCATGCAGCAACGGTGGCGCTGTGTTTAAATAATAATAACATCGTTGCTTATCAATATTTACGAATTAAAAAAAACTCAAACTTGGCAAGGCTGACAATGTATCAATTGCAAAACTTATGTATCAAATGTGTGTAAAATCCCGACTTCGTCATCTCAATGTTCTGATCAGAAAAAATTATACGTAAAAAATATTTTAAAAAAACAAGCTTTTATTTAATGTACTAAAAAGTAGAAAATAATTATTTTTACTAAGTGATCTACTATTAATTATATTTACTAAGTGACTAATTATTGAATAATTAGTGAATAATTATTTTTATTATTAGAATTAGTGAATAATTATTTTTACTAAGTGACTATAAATGAAAACTTGGGACGCTCAACTTTAAAAATGTTCAAGGGGATAGGCCACTCTAGAGGCTAAAAAAATAGGCTTTATGGGGATTTTTTTTTCAGAAAAACTACAAAATAAATCGTGATTACAAAAAAGGGTGTTTATCATACATATCAGTGACTGTATACAATCATTTTTTTTACGCGCTCAGTTTTAAAATGGCCGCTGTGCAGCGTTTATCTCAAAACTGCATTTTTTAAGTTGGCCGGAAACATAACTCAGAAACTTTTCAACCGATTCACTTGAAATGTTGAATAAATCTTGAAAAATACATTGTCCATGGAAGTACGTAGGATTTTTTTATATTGTATAGTTCATTTGTTATTAACAATTATCTGACGAAATTTTTCACTTTCCAAAAATTTGCTTAAAAAATCGTCAGATAACTGTTAATAACAAATGAACTATGCAATATTTAAAAAAAATCCTGCGTAGTTCCATAGCCAATGTATTATTCAAGAGATATTCAACATTTCAAGTGCATCGGTTGAAAATTGTCTGAGTTATGTTTCCGGCCAACTTAGAAAATTCAGTTTTGAGATAAACGCTGCACAGTCGGCATTTGAAATGAATCGCTTCAAAAAATCATTGTATACAGTCACTCAAATATATGATAAACACCTTTTTTGTAATCTCAATTTATTTTGTATTGAGATTTTGTATTTTGTGTTGTTTTTCTGAAACGTTAGATTTATTTGTATTTTGTGTTGTTTTTCTGAAAAAAAATCCAAAAAGCCAATTTTTTTCGGCCTCTAGAGTAGCCTTAGGCCTTAATGAATTTGATCAATGCAGTTTCAGTAACCGTATTCAATTTGGCACAATAGTCATTAGAAAAGTTATTATCACACGTTTATACTCACCTTCAGGATTTTCATTTAAAAAATCGAAGGTTGTTCTACCGTAAATTAAATACAGTTGATATGTTAACGTATTTATGTAAATTAAAGATTATATGTCTAAATTTCAAGCGCCCCCAAGCTTTTATTTATAGTCACATATAGGTGACTTGGTAAAGCTTGTTTTTTAAAATATTTTTTTACATACAAATTATTTTCTACTTTTTAGTCTTTAATTCATTTTATTAGTTAGTCGTTACTAGTAGTTTGCTAGTTTAGGAGCTTGTACGTTAGGAATATGAAATGCTCGTAAAAAATAACAAAGACTGTAATTGGGATTGAACTTACAGCTAATTGCTGCATATGAACTTTTCAAATACAACGAATTTGAATTTGTTTGTTTGTGTTAGTAAGATTTTATATGATGATTAGATATCGCTCATGCATGCAGGCTAAGAGCAAACGAAGCCCCAAAGCATCCAATTTTCATCCCCTAAGATTTCTCTACGACTTCTGGCTGTCTCCAAACGCGAGCGACGCGGGAGAATTTTCTTTCCACGGTTTTCTTCGCCACGGAAATTAAATGTTTCATTGGCCGCGATCGATATCGTGACCTGTGAAGAAAAAAAACTACGCGGGCGCCACTCGAACGAGCCAAAGCTACGGTATACCCAGGGAAAGGAAGCACCCCTGTTGGATAAGAGGTTTAAAAAAGAACGCCAAGTAAAGCTTGCGTTATATGGCGACGTAGAAAGAAAAACGAACGGGCTGACCGACGTGTATTTCGTTCATCGGATAATATTATTGGTGGATATAGTAAAAAAAACTGCCGACCCATTCATGCACGCTTGGACTTTCGTACACGTTGGTTTCCACTAAACATCCGGAGTTGACGTGCTGACGTAGACGAGAACCGGGGTGCATGCTCGGGCATATATGCCTTGGTATACTCAGAGATTTGCGACAACCACCAAGGGGTAGTGACAGGGTGAGAGAGAGAGAGAGAGAGAGAGAGAGAGAGAG